>JBBYHO010348652.1:0-28397 GCA_038382025.1 Adansonia gregorii | reverse complement strand
TGATGCTCGAAATCAGTACCTTACTAGCTATGTCTTGTCACTATTTCAATTCTTTTGATCTTAACTCGTCATTATTTTGATATAACCCCTTTTAATGCATGAATCTTATAGAAATACAAATCTAGGTTTTGATGAAAAAGATTTATTCTCATATATCGCCTAAAAAGTTAGGGAACATAGAGATTTTCAATAAAATGACCTCTGGATTTTATTTTAAAAAATGAAATATTCCACTTTAAGCACTAGAGATATACATACGTGGAATATTGCCCTTATTTTTATTTGAAATGATTGGAAAACATGAATGCAAATAATCATCACAAAAAAAATCATGTTAGTAAGGCAATAAATGAATTAACATGACATGGGTCATTCAATACAATGATAAAGAAAATGGATGGACTATTGAAATTTATCTTGCAATTGGTATTGATTATCTAGGAATAACTGAATCGACAATTTTCGAGATGCATTTGGGTTTCTTGATTAAACAAGGTTTGTTTGACGTGTTCATGGAAATTTGAGAAGGAGAAAATTTTAATTATAGTTGAAAGACAAGGTTAGAGTATCCTCTCAGAAAGATGGGGTTGGAGTATCCCCGTGGATGACGAATAATTATAACCAAGGAAGTTTTTTTAGATCTTAACAAATTTGAAGAGCAGGGTTAGAGTATCCCCTCAGAAGGTCGAGGTTGGAGAAATTAAAGTTGATAAAACTTTGTGATTTAGGAAATGTGTGAGCATTTTAACAACTTTTAGCAAAAGAAAGTTTTGCGAATAAAGATGGTAAAAATGTAAAATATGTTTGTGCCTTGATACGAGTCTATGGGAAGTCAAAGCATGTTCTTGAGTCTGATCGGGGTGATACGGAGGCATTCGAATGTCCGGAGACAAAATTCGAGAAAACAACTCAATTTTGACCATAACCAAAAATAGGGGACAACATCATGCTATCCTACTTCCCGAATTTATTCTAAATTGGTTTGAAGGCTTTAGAGGGTGGACAAGATACCTTTAGAAAGGTAACTCAATGAGGGTCAACCCAACAATATTTTCAATATCCTAAAGAGTCATTTTTTAGGGAAATGAATTTTCAAATTCGAATTAATTTCGCTGCTAGTAGAGTATACGAGGGACAAGGTATGTCAAAATTTGAAAAATCACCCAGACTCATTTGGTATCGAACATTTGCAAGCGATACCTTTTTCAAAAGTGAATTTCATGAATCTTTTAGGAAAAATATTTGAAAATTTTGGAAAAATCACTTAGTGGGTCTGACCGGCCCAACCAAAATACATGTTTGGATTTTAGAGGTTTTAAATAGTTTAGATTTGAAAAATCATAACTCTCGCATCCGAAATGATCCGGGAGGGAATAAGACATCATTTTAAAGATAATTCGACACACTTTGAGAGAAAAATATCAAAAAATTCATGTCAAATCGTTTAGGGTTTTAAAATGATTTTTCAATTTATAATAGCGATGCTGCCAATAGGGGACAACGTAAAGCAGAGGATATTTCTTATTTTCTTTATGTTTATGGGTTCAAACTCGAGTCATCGACATTCAAACATCAATTGCCGAAGGGAAAGAGTGGCATAAGTGTCACAAACTCATTTGCATAGCCCTGGAGTTTTATGGGATGATGAAACAGCCCATTGATCATACCCCTCAAGGTTTTGACTCGAAAACAAAGCAGGAACATTTCGAGAAATAGTGTAAGGCCATTTTTGTTGCAAAATCAGAAGATTTGAGCTCGTTTAACCAGGATTCCAGATCTAAAAAACTTAATTTTTCCCAACATATTATGCTAATTTTAAGGAAAATGGTAAGTTCATGCTAATTTTCATTGGTTTAGGGTTTATTAATGTCATTATCTTTAAGGTTTTATTTGCCCTCACCATTAGGGTGCAAAGGAGTTTCTGGCATATAAACCTTAAGAGTACTATGAAATGCAATGAACGATCACATATCGCATCGAAAAAATCAATCTACTGAGCAGTGAGTGAAATATTACAAAATTATCACTCTTTTATAGCAATACATTATAAAAGTAGTTTGAGAAAACTCTTAAGATGACCCAAGAACAAAAATGAAAAATAAGGTTTCAGCAATTTCTCTCCTAAACCAAAAAAGTGAAATTATAGATTATTACATGTCTGTTTAAATGTACATGCCTTTGTCCTAAAAGATATCTGTTTGTACAAACATAACCTATTTGAATTAATCTATCTATTTAAGACAATTAAAACATTGTATAGACACAATGATTTGTTTAGACATAACTAGTTTGAACTAATTTGTCTTTTACAATGATCGATGGGCCTTTATTTTCTATTTAACTAAGATGAAAAAAATAAAAATAATTAATTAAAAAATTAATTACTTTCTACACTTGCACGTGCCCAAGTGTCCAAGTGCCAAGTGCCTTATAATAATATTAATTATTATATTAATGCACAATTAGCCCAAGGCTAGCTTTACACTAAACCCACTTGTATCCAATTTACTATGGGCATACATTTACCTGTATTTAAACAACTTAATTACTTTGGTTTTTTTCCAATGTAGAATTCTATCCTATTCATTATTTTGAAAATATTAAATAAAAGGATCGCTCTTTAAGCATGGAATTAATCTATTTTCAAAACAAACTAAAACAAGATCGATCCTCCAAAAAATATAAGTTAAAATAAAGCAAAAATATGATCAATCCTTAAGTGTAGGATTAATCTTTTTCATATCAATGTAGATTTAAAAAAAATATATTATACATAAGATCATCCAAATGATAAAACGTATCAACTCTTGAGAAAATAAATCAATTCTTTTAAAACCTTTTTTTCTCTATAAAATGGCCTTGAAATTTTTTTTTACTAATTACTACATAAAAACTTTGGCAATATGATGAGTTTTGACATGTTTGTCTGATTGAATTTTACAATATTTTGAATGGAATTGTTTTGAATTTGGATATTCTTGAAGGCAAAATGTTTCAAGTTCAATTAGTTAGAGAGATTTGATTGAATTTAGTTAATGGATTTAAAACTTTTCAATTCAATAACAACATAATAAATTAGATAATTTATTTTAGCAAAAAAAACCAAGTTCTAACCTATGAATTTTCCCTCTTTCAAAAATATGAGGTTAGATCAATAATTTATTTTGACATGTAATAGAAGTTGATTATTTAAGATTGAATCAATTCAAATTTGAGTAAGATTTTCTTTTTGGGTTTAGATTGTTTAAATGTTAAATCATTTTCGAATTTAGTTAGTTTCAAGTTAATTACAATTAGAGGCTTTCAAGTTTATTTAAGTTTTCATAGATGCTTGCTTTTGTCATTAACATATCATGTAGACATAGCTCTCATAGACTATACATATTGGCATAGAACTCCCTACCAATAGCTTTCTCTAGTGACATTGCTTACTTACGTTGCATTACTTAATAGTTGCACTTTCTGGCAGTAGCGCTATCTAGCATAGCGCTACCTGGTGCAACACCTTTTTAGTAGCAGCACAATTGGACAATAACGCTAACTAATAGCAGTGCTTTTGGTAGTAATTTTAACTGGCATTACGCTACTTAGCAGTAGCACTCTGCAACATAGCTCTCCTTGGTAGCATATAAAACTCCAATCTCTAGTATTTTACTGCTCTAACACTATATTCCCATGTGCCACATTCACTTAATGCTATTATACTTTAGTATTCTCTATCAGTTCATGCACAAAATGACTTGCAATATAATTAGTAAGATCTGCTAAGTAGTGAAGATTATGGAGCTAACTTCGAAAGTTGGCAAGATTCTTGGGTTTCCTCCATATTGGAATGTCTTAGAGAGCATGGCTTGGAGGCTCAAATATAAAGATTGTTAAGAAGTCTGCTTCCTAACCTACGTGCTTCCCTTTTCCCATTGAAAATGTAATGCATTCTTATATGTCCTGTCATTCAACATTTGTCAACAATGTGCTTCCCCCTCACGAAGGAAGTGCGCATGACTTAAGGATAATTTTTTCTTAATAGGGAACTATTAAGATCTCTAGAATGCTAAAAATGGTACATTTTAGTTGTCTCCTAACTTTGTTTGGGTTTTGTCAGTTTGAGTTGTCATTGTTACAAAAAAATCCCTTTTCTTACGCATGAATTGTAGAAAATAGTAAATCTAGGTTTTAATGAAAATTTTTCAAGTCATGGTTATAGTATTGCCAACTCTAAAAAGGGAGATTTTTTATTTTTTGGGTTTCGTATAACTCGACTACAAATATTCGAATGTTGGCAAGAAAAAAGGATCAATGACAGTGGCTTTCTGAGTTCATTCATGCAATCTCGAAGTAGTTTAGGATAATGGAACTGCCTATTAACCACATCATTGGTAAGGGGCATTAGACAACAAAATCGAGGCAAAAACAACATAGGACAAGTTAAAAAGATATTTTATTTTGTGAAATTAGCACATGTAGCCTCATTAAACCTTGAATCCAAACATGGAAAGCTTAATTTTTCCCTAAGATTGAAGACTAATAAATAGAAAACCTAAAGTCTATATTAATCCTTATTTATTGAAATTAATATAGACCTAAGTTAGGGGTCTTTTAGAAAACAAACTTTTGACAAACATCAAACTAGGATTTTAATAAGTATTTGATAAACTAAATATGATATTTATGGCAATAAACATACATGTTTAAACAAGCAAAAATGACTTTTAGACATGAAAATGTTAACAAAAATGCAAAGAAATGGACAAAAAAAATACAACATGAACAAACTTAAACAAGATAAAAAAAGCTTGCTAGAATTTTCAAGACAACATTAAAACATGTTTTCTAGATAAACCAAGAATATAAGCACGGAGAAACATGGTAAAAGGGACAATAAAGCACTAAAAGTCCTAAGTCTACTACAACCAAGGCCATAGAATGTATGAATATCCTAATTATAAGGTCATGGTCACATGAACTTTGCTCACTAAAATGATGAAAATGCAAAAAGGCAAGCAAATGAATAGAAAATGAGTAAGAAATATACCTAAAAACTTGGAAACCTTACTAGTGATGTTGAGTAAAAAAGTCTCTGCTCTCATAGCTCACTTTCTTCCCTTTATTTTAATTAGCAAGAAAGAATGGCTAAGAATGAGCTTGATGGCTATAATATAAATGGAGGGGAATAGTATTTAGAAATGTAAAGGCAATAAAGGATTTTAGGGGGTTTTTAAAGGGCTAAAAAGAGAGCTATGGGAATAGTATTTTTTAAGGTTGAAGGCTAATTTAAAATACATACAAAGTCTTTTTGGTTGAATACATAATGTATCTTATATAGTATTTAATTTCACTCATCAAAAGCCTAGCAAAGGTAGGGCATTTTAAGAAATTTACGGCTTGCAACATGGTGAGTCATTGTACCAAGGAGCAATCTTTCAACAATTTATTGGTTGATTTATAATCTTGGCAGTAGGAGGAGACCATGCATGAGTTATCATAATGAGTAAGGTCTAGCTTACCCTTCATAAGTTCACATTATAGCATGAAATGCACTTGTAACAAGCTTAATGAACCATTAAAAAACGTTATAACCAAATGCTTAAAGCCTAAAAATGAAATCCGTATGATTTTTAAGAAGTTATGTCTAAGATTGAATGATTTTTGTAGCTAGGGTCATGATCAAATTCATGTTTTAATGTTATGGTGTAAAGAGGTAAATATGTCATGAACTAGGCAAATTTTATTTGTTTATTTGTACAAAAATTTTTGTATCGATACATAAAACAAATTTTGCCTAAATGTATTGATACATTGGAGGCTATATCGATACTCCCCCTTATGTATCAATACATTTTGGCCAAAACTCACGATTTCAACTACGACATAACTCTATATCGATACAAATGCCAATGCAATGTATTAATACATGGCTTCATGTATTGATACAAACAATAGGTTTTGGGATTTTGGGATTTTGATGACGTGAAGGCATTGTATTGTTGCATAAGGGTCATGTATCAATACCTGCCCATGATAATGTGAATTTTAGGCTTTTTTGGCTCTTCAAGCACTTTACCTTAGTTGGGAATAATGGATGATTGACCTGTGTTTATCCAGATGGCCTTGATGATACCTTGAATAGTGACCTTTGATGCCTTGGATGATGACTCGAACAAAATGCTGTGTCTACAACTACCCCTATTTGGCTATTACTGAGTATTAAGAATAAGGCAAAGATTGATAAACACTTTTTTGTCTGCAGTGTGCTTGATGTTGCTTTATGTTCCTACGATGAAAAGGGTAAAATTAATATAATGCCAAGATAAAACCAATACTTTGAGGTGATTTTGATTTTTGCAAAAAGGTACAGTTTAAATTTTGCATGAAAAACCTGAACTGTGATCCTAGGCTCGACTTATCCTTAGGTTCAACTTAAAAATGAAAAAGGTTCTTGGATGAAAGAAAGAGGTTTTTGGATGAAAGACTTAGGCTACGATCTTAGGCTCAATCTATCTATAGCTTTTCTTAAAAATGATAGAGGTTTTTGGATAAAAGAACTAAACTAGCATCCTAGGCTTGACTTATTCCTAGATTTGACTTGAAAATATAAAAAGTTCTTTAGATGAAAGGCCTCGATGATGATTCTAGGCTCAACCTATCCCTTAGTTCAACTTAAAACTGACAGAATGCTAATGAGCTAGATCATAACCAATCTAGCAAGCTTGGACATTTAAAATACTTATTCGCAAAGATTCTTGACAAAGATGCCAATGAGTCGAATAATAACATTCCAGCAATATTAGACTTTGAAAAGGTTTCTTGACAAATGTTTTTGATAAAGATGCTAATGAGTCGGATCATGACATTAGGTAATGTTAGACTTTGGAAA
Organism: Adansonia gregorii; assembly: GCA_038382025.1. Taxonomy (NCBI): domain Eukaryota; kingdom Viridiplantae; phylum Streptophyta; class Magnoliopsida; order Malvales; family Malvaceae; genus Adansonia; species Adansonia gregorii. The sequence continues at coordinate 21,523 of JBBYHO010348652.1, read as the reverse complement.
GATCTCTTGATAGAGGTTCTTGACAGAGATGCCAATAAGTCAGATCATGACATGTTAGCAACATTAAACTTTGAAAGGATTTCTTGATAGATATAATTATTGACAAAAGTTCTTGACATGGGTTCTTGACAAAATGACAACTGTTCAACCATACCTATCAGTGTTTCTAAGGTTGAATTTCTTGATAGAGGCCAATTGGGCAGCTTTAGCCTTCAAGCTTTATTAGGCTTGACTATTTTGATATGGCCAATTAGTTGGACCTGATCTCCTAGCGTCCTTAGGCTTGACTCTCTTAACACGATATTTGGAGATACAGGGTTTATACTATAGGTAAAAATTAGTTTATGCTGTGAAATTTTAAATTTTTAAAGTGGGATCTTACTCAATCGTGTTGTTATATGCAATAAAACCATCATAATCAATTACCTGAGATGTAAATTCACAGATCATATCTAAGAATACCTAGATCCGTATGAAAGCTTCAACCAACTAGCCTTTTTTATTATTCTTTAATTCTCGGATTGTGGTCTGTGGACATTCTTTATTTCAATCTACTCTAGATTTATATGGCTTGATTCTTCACTAATGAGCAACTAGTGCCAACAGGTTTAGAATCAGGAGATGTTGTGATTAGAAACCATAGTGTGGTGCCAAAGACTAACCTGAAACCTAGGCATTTGCCTCTTATTTATATCAAGTAATAAGGAAACCCTAATTCTAATTTTTAATTAAAATAATTGTTTTACCCACTTCTGAAAGCCCTTGTTGTTGCCAACCCTAGTTGGGTATTAGCTCTCAAATTCAGCCATGCTCTAATGTATCTATACATTACTTTGACCCAATTTATTTTAAGGGGTTAAGCTGTTTAATTTAAATACTAATTAATTCTGCTTAAACTATGAATTTTATTTAACCTGATAATTTTTTGTAACTCTAATTCTAATTTGAAATAAAATTATGGCTATTTTATTCAAGTAGAATAGTTATGTACTAGTTATCAAAATAAAATTAACCATAGTAAAATAATTAATTTTAATCATAAATTAAAATAAATAAATAAATAATTTTTTAATTTATTTAGAATATTATTCATATTTAATTTATAAATTAAAAAAGACTTTATAGATATAAAATTAGTTATATAAATAATTAAATTTTCCCATATCTATTTAATTTAAATTAATTCCTATATTTATCAGAAGATAAATATAACTAATTTAAATTACTAATTTTTTTAAATTAATATTTAATCAAATTAAATATATGTTCCAAATAAATAACACCAAAAAATTATTTTTTATTTATTTACTGAAGAAAATGCTTACCTAATAAAACGAGTGTATCTGATGCACCATTTCACCATATTGGAAATTTTTTTACTACGAATATTCCAATCAATAAGCATCCGTTTAGGAATTATGTTGAGCTAGTGGAGGGACCAATTGGACTTATATAATTAGGCTCTAATAATCTATGTATTAATTATTCTATATCAAATAATTAATCACATAATTATTAATCTCAGAGTCATACCACTAAAGACCTGAGATTGCACTTCTAATTATATAACGTATTACGTATGCTTTATAAATAGCCTTTTAGTCAATGACCTTTCATATGTGTAATACCTTTATATGATATCCATGATCAACTTAAGGTTAAAGCCAGTTTACCTACTTGATCACTTTATCTTAAAGTTTCATTATGCTCTCTATGTGAAAATGATTGTTCATCGCATGTGAACAATTTATCATTTGATAAACAAATGATCAAGGCCTTATCCATTTTCACTATCCCATAAATGCATTTTAAGAAGACAACCTTAACTCTTTATAGGAGCTATGATTCCATATCCATAAGTAAAGCTCTCATCGAGTATAAGTCATATACCTAATGGACCAATCTAATAGCTTGCTACTTTGAGACTCTTTAGCCTTTAGAATGTCAAAGTATACAAATTATACACATAGAGTCAATTATTTACTCAATATTAAGGTAATTACAAAATGAACGTCAAAAGTGAATTAATGTAAGTAAATGAACTTATTAATGGATTAATTATAGTTTAGTCTATTCGAGTTATCACCACCTCTAGGTGATACAGCTATGTTTCTACTTAGGAGTTGGTTCACTATAGATGGCCAAGTCAAGCCATCTCCTTTATTGGGTTTAGACGACATAATAGTCTTAACATAATTTCTTACATTAACCCTATAGACTATTGACTATCAATTTAGACTATTTACTTTAGAATATTATCTTTCTATATACGAAATCCATTATATGCAATATTTTAGTGGTATAAACACAAGTAATCAATGAGCCATATTTGCTTAGATTTATTTTAACATGCAAATTAAACGAGGATGAAATAGTAATCATATAATGAAACCTCAAATATATAAATATGAATAATCAATTCGAACTAATTAAATAAATCAAAATGTCTTTCATCCCTAAGGCATTCCTAACACTTACTTGAGCGACCTTTTGATTTGTAGTTTTTCAATGTCAAAGGTTCTTACCAGGAAGATCTTTATGGTTTGATAGATTTTGCTTGATGCCATGTTGACAATATGATGTTATGTAATGATAATATGAATGTATGATAATATGAAATAAATCAAAATATCATTTATCCTTTAGGCATTCTGAACACTTACTTAGCGACTTTTGATTTGTAGATTTTTGATGTCAAAGGGTCTTAGCAAGAGGATTTTCATGGTTTGATAGATTTTGCTTGATGCCATGTTGACAATATGATGTTATGTAATAATAATATAAATGTATGTTATCATGTGATAATGCAAGTGCAACTTTCTTGATGATATGACATAAAGTCAAATATGGGAATAGATATTACAATTTATCCTCATGATTGGGAGCACTAACAATTGTCTCTTTGATTCCTTAGTTTAAAGTTTTGACTTCAGACTTGACGAGCTTTGTGATCATGACCCTTTTTGGATAATTTAATGCTTGGATGATCATTTTCTTAAGTAAGTTTACTTGATGGCCTTTCGAGCAATTTGAGAATTTATGTTTCTTGACTCAAGATATTTAATGGTCTTTCCTAATAGGTTGGTTGATTTTTTCTGATAGTTTAAGGAATGTATGACTTATGGCTTGGGTGTTTTTGTATTTTAATTGGATTGGATGGGTTGGTTTTGATAATTTTCGATAACAGATGACTTTAGAAGTCAAGGAAGGATGACACATGATTGTGACCAGCATTGTTTTGACAATCATGGTATGAATGGAGCCTATTTGTGCTCTTCTCATCTTTTCGATGTAATATCAAGGAATTTTATTAAATTTCTTTGATTGTCAAATATTATCAATTAAATGACAATCATAATGTAATGCAGATATGATGCAAAGGGGTTAAAAGAAATAAGATAGTATTTTATTCATGACAAGAGTGATGATACAATTTTGTTTACATTTGATAAAAGGTATAATGATACTAAGGTAATCTTTCGGGTTAATGATGCCTTTGATAATTATGACATGAATGCCTCATCTGATGTATCTCGAGATCTTTTTTGAATTATCAATATGTCTGATACAAGATGATCTTCTAAAGACCCCTAAAATTACCTTGTGCAATTTTGTGTTGCCCTAAACTTAAATGTTTCTTTCTTTCGTATCCAAAGCCAAGATAGGTTTATTTAGTCGAGGTTTATGTTATTCTAAGGTTTAGTCAAAGGTAAGGTTGAGTGGGATTTGATTTAACATGGCCAAGAAGTTTGATTAAGGTTAGTGATAAGTGCAGGGGTGGGATTTGGTTTAGATGTCATTGGGTCTAGTTAAGGCTAATTTCTTAAGCTATTCTTTCGGGTTTTTAACTCAAGTTGGTAACGCCCTTTTTGGTTTTTCATCTGAGACTTTTTTTTTTATTTTTCTAACTTTTTCTTTTACTTTCTTTAATAGGGGACTCTTTTTCAGGTTTTCATCCTTTAGGCATAGTATTTCTTTACAGCCTCTGAGTTAACCAAATTAGGCAAATTGTTGCCATCCATTTTTTTTAAGATTAGGGCTCCTATAAAGAATCCTGTTTCACAACATAAGGTCCCTCTGAATTAAGGGTCCACTTGCCTTAAGGATCTTTGTGGATTGGAAGGATTTTTTTCGAGTACTAGTTCATCTTTGTGAAATTAGTAAGGGCATACCTTTTTGTTATAGGCCTTAATCATGCACTTTTGATACATTTGCCCATGATAGATGGCTTTCTTTCATTTTTCTTTGAAAAGTTTTAATTGGTCATATCTATTTTTGACCCGTTCAACCTCTTTGAGTTAAGCCTTTATCAAGACTTTTAGAAAGAGGATCTAAAATTTGATAGATAAAACTACCTCGATCTCGTAGATTAGGAAAAATAGGGTAGTAGCTGTAGAGGTTTGGACTAAAGTTCGATATGCATGGATTACAAAGGATAGCTTTTGCTGCTAACCTTTGTAAGTTTTAGCCATTTTCTTGACTATTTTCTTAATGTTTTATTAGCTGTCTTGACCACCCCAATCATTTTTTGATGATATGGCACCGGTTATAATGCTGGATTTTGAATTGAGAACACATTACTTGCATCATTTTATTGTTCAAGTTATGAGCATTATCCATGATAATCTATTCAGGAAGCTTAAATTGACAGATAATGTGTCATTTCATGAATTTGCATATAATTGACTTAGTGATGTTAGTGTATGAGGCTATCTCTATCCATTAGGTGAAATAGTCGATTGCCTCATGAATAAATCGATACACATTAGAAGCCATAGAGTTAATAGGCATCATGTGCATTCCCCATAAGGAGAAAGGCCATGGGGCTCTCATGAGATGAATCGATGAAAGAGGAACGTTGATTTTATCCATATAACTCTAACATTTGTTACATTTTACTGCGTAGTTGATAAAGTCTTTTTTGAAAGTTAACTAATAATATCCTGATCTTATGACCTATTTTGCCATGTAGTGTTTACTGGCATGTGTGGCACAGATCCTTTCGTGGACTTCTTTTAAGATCCTTTTGGCTTAGAAAACATAGACACATCTGAGTAACACTTGATCCTAACTTTCCTTCTACAGGATTTCCCTCTCTAGTACAAAACCAATGGCCATTCTTCTGATAGTCTTTTTGTCATTTTCCATGGCATGTTTAGGGTATTGTTGATCCTAAATATAGCAGAGGATGTCATGATACCATTATAGGTCATCTTTCTCTTTCTTAATGTTTTGAGAATGTGCTAAAGTAGTGTAGATGCTCATTTGAATGGGAATACAATCTAATTCTCAACTAACTTTGAACACGTATGATAAGGTGGCCAAGGCATCAGCTATTTGGTTCTTATTCTGAGGTAAGTGCTGAAAACTAATATTTTTAAAATCTTTCTTAAGAAGATTATTTTCTCATAATAAACTAGCTTAGTCTTGTAGGTTTTCCATTTTTCTTTTAATTGGTAGATAACCAGGGATAAATTCTTCAAAACTTGTAATGTCTTGACATTTCTCTTGATAGTTGCCTAAAGCCCTATGACATAAGCCTTATGTTCTGCTATATTATTAGTATAGTCAAAGTTTAATCTAGCCATAAGGGGATAATGACTCATTTCAGGTGAAACCAATGTTGCCTCGATTTCATGCCCTAGAGCCTTTGATGCTTTATGAAAGTACATTTTTCATGATTGGTCTTGACTAAAGGTTCTTGCCTCTCTGGTTATCCATATCAGATCTTCATCCAAGAAATCAAAATTCAATGGTTTGTAGTCGCTCATTGCTCAGGCATTTTAATTGACATAGGTAATGTTTTAAAGAGCAAAACTTGCCATATGGCTAATCTTTTTAATAGTGCAGGGGCCTTGCATTAATACTTGATAGGATTGAGTCTTGCAATTAGCCATATGGTATGGTATATCATGTATTGCTTGAGTCTTCAGGCAGTCCAAGCCAAAGCACAACATACATTTTTAACTATAGAATATTTATTCTCACACTCGATGAACTTCTTGCTTAAGTAGTAGATAGCTTACTCTTTTTTCCTGACTCATCATTTTGCCTCAGCAAATAACCTATAGACTTGTTAAAGACTGATGAGTAGAGGATTAAATATTGATTAAGAATGGCCAGTACTACTAGCTGGTTTAGCTGGTAACTTATAACTTTATCGAAATCTTCTTGGCATTTTTCATCATATTCCATGAAATTCTACTTATGAAAGATTCTGAAAATGTGATATTAAGCCTAGAGGTATAATTTAGTGTCCCTATGAAACTTCTGACTTCTTTTATGGTCTAAAAGGTTGACATGTTCAAGTAGCCTTAACCTTATTCAGGTAAACTTTGATCCTTTTTTCACTAATGATGAAACCTAATAGTTTTTTGGATGTGATGTCAAGGTATATTTGGTAGGATTCAATTTTAGCTAGAATTTTTGTAGCCATTCAAAGAGCTTTTGAAGTTTAAGGACGTGCTCATCTTCTCATGCTAACATGATAATCAGATCATCCATGAAAACTTCAATCTCTTTATGCATTAGGTTATAAAATAATGTTATCATGGCTCTTTGATAGGTTGTCTTGGCATTTTTGAGTCCAAAAGGCATGACTCTGTAGCAAAATATGCCCCACATGGTTACAAGGTAGTTTTCTCCATATCTTTAGATGCCATTTTGATCTGATTATAACTCAAGAATCCATTCATGAAGGAGAACAAGGTTCTTTGCTTTATTATTAACCAAGGTGTTAATATGGTGTAATTGGAAATTATCTTTTGGATTGGCCCATTTTCAAATCCTCATAATCAAGGCACATCCATATTTTACCATCTTTCTTAGGAATTACAACAATGTTGGCAACCAATTCTAGATAATTGGCTACTTTGAGGAATCTTGCCTCAAATTGTTTTTTGACTTCTTCTTTGATCTTAAGGAGCATTTCTAGTTTCACCATCCTTAGCTTTTGCTCGATTGGCTTTCATTCTAGTTTGAGGGGAAGCCCTTGGGCCACAATATTGGTTGCTAGTCCAAGCATGTCTTGATATGACCGAGTGAATACGTTTCGATATTTCTTAGAGTAGGCTGATCAGTTTGGTTTTAGTAGAGGGTCTTATGGAGATTCCAATTTTGATCTCTTTTTAATCATCTTCTATTCCCAAATTATGACCTTAATCCCTGTTTCTCTTTGTGTTTGACTAACCGTAATAGATCTAGTGGCATGGAACTTTTTTCAAAATCTTCATCAGAATCAACTTCACCAATATAAATTGACTATTTGAAATGGATCTTTGAAAACTCATTGAAAGTATCCATGTCACGTTTATTAGAGCACCTGAAAGGGTGAGAGAATGAACAATATAGACAAATATATATATACAAAGAGTCTGAGTAAATGCAAAGAATAAAAATGGGCACACAAGATGAAATACATCATGCTAGGTCATTTTTATGGATAATATTTGATAAAGATAGGATTCATACAAGCTTTTGGATAGAAGTGAGTAGGTTTTAGCTCTCGACACTACAGCAAAATAGACTTAAAAGGTAAAGTGGTTTCTGACATGGTCCAGTTGTCAAAAGTAGATTCTCATGAGTGGAAATGGATCTCATTATTTGGCTTTGATAGTTCACTTGATCATCGATGGTATGGACATGGAGGTTTCAGAGTACCTGACTCAAAATGATCAAGATATTATTGACTTTTATCTCTTCTAATTGATTTGAATCCATGCATTCTCCCAAATGAAAAATCTTACAAATTAATGGGAATGCTATCGATTCCCATCTTAACTTCTAACCTAACAGATGAGCAAATCTTTGATCTCTGGCCTTCCTAACTTGCTACTTCTGATACTGCATATTAGGCTTGAATGCTAGCCTTTCCTTGTTAATTTGCTTAACAACTTTTAAAACTCTAGTTATACTTTGTGGGCATTTACCAAGCCCTTTTCCACCTTGACCTTTTTTACTGACAATCAACTTAAAACCCATACAAGTATTCCTCGATAATCAAGGCTCGACTACTAGTAGGCTTTCTCTTATGAATGTAGCATTGACAAACTCAAATGATTGGAAGGATTGCTCAATGCATCTTCATCTGGCTTAATGTAAGTGGCATCAGTGGAAATGTAGCTATCATATCTTTTTTTACTCTCATGTTAACTATTTTACTTTTAATTATGAACTTTAGTTTCAATGTAAAGATGATGACACTACCTTGGTAGAGTGTATCTAAGGCCTTTTTAATAGGAGGTCGTATGATGAGCGATGTCCATTACTTAAAAGTCAACTTCATAAGTGCATGGGCCTACCCGGAGTGGGATAGTGATATTCCTAATGACTCCACGACAAGTTTATCGAACACTCATAGCACTATGTGGCTGTGCTTTATATGGGATACATCGATTGGAAACTTGTTTATAGACAACAGTTATGCTCTGAATGTCATTCTCTTCGTAACCCTAAACTTGTTTATAAGGTTACAAAGGGAATGACATTCAAAGCATAACCATTGTCTATAAGGACCTTGGCAGGAAGCAACCATTGTAGTACATGGTAATATGAAAGGCCTGGTAATTACCCCTATCTTTAGGTGGGATCTTATCATTGGTTAATGAGATATAGTTATCCATAGTATATTGTTCACTAAATAATATAATATGTCTATTGAAATATTTGGCGGCACATATGCTTCATTCAACACCCTAAGTAAAGCATTTCAATAGATCTTCAAATTGAAAAGCTGAAATTGCACAAAAGTATTGGCTGTTTGTTTAATTAATCAACAATGCTATAGTCACTGTGCTTAACGAACTTTCAAGAATTCAATGGCTTCATTTTCATCCAGTAGCTTTTTGGTTTTCTTGGATTCAAAGTTTTTCATCATGACTAGAGATGCAGGCTATTCATATCTTGGTAAAGTCCAACCTCTTACATGTGTTAGATTTCAAAAATCAATAAAAGATAAAGTAGATTGCAATAGAAATAGAAAACATAAAAACAACCAAACTTCCTTACAAATCTTTAGAGAGGGATTTAACTGTAGTAAACAATAAAATTATGGATCGAGATTTAATCATCCATATAATCAAAAGTTATCTTAACTTTAGATGTTGAAATCTAAACACAAAATCTTCAAAAAACTAGTTTCTTGATTCTTGAAGACCATAAGCAGTAAATATGTCTTGCCTTTAATGGATATCTATGCAGGTCGCTATTGAAACCTTTTTAAAGTTGGTGGTTCTCCAGTGCTAGCTAGAAGGGCTGTTAATGCTCAACCAAATGGTAAATATGAAACTTGTATCAAATAAAAACCAAGAAGAAAGAATGAAGCAAGATTGTGCCAAGCATAAAACCTCTTAGAAAGGTGATGCAAAAACTAGGGTTTTATGTAGGTAGAAATATTGTTTAAGAAAACTAATTTTTTATCTAATAAAATATATTTTCTCAAGATATTCAGCTGTCTGTTATCTCAAAATTTGGTTAAAAACTCTCTTATTAGTCTTTAGGCCATCATATCTATATATATTAGCTCAATCATATTTCTAGTAGGATTTAGAATGGAATAGTTTTGACCTTGTAAAAACTCCCAAAACAAGTTGAACCTACTTTCCTTGTTTTAAGTTATTTAAATGGTTAGCCAACCTTCCACCCATCTTGGCTGAAATCCCTTAAATAATTAGGCTAAAGGAATAAGCTCAACAAGCTTAGGCCATAAGCATAGATAATGGCATGATATAAGGTTTAAGGCCAAAATTATGCTTCCATGAATTTAATCCAATTAGTTTAATTTTTTATTTATCTAAATAAATAAACAATATTTAGTTAATATATATAATAATTAAATAATTATAAAATATTAAATAAATAAATTAAGAACACAAATTAGCTAGTATATACACATCTCTATGGATTTTTTCACTATAAAAACCCTTAATTTAGTTAAAACTATTTTTAACATAATTTTGATATTATTTAACATTAATCATCAAATAATTACTATTACAATAATATTAGAAGGGATAATAAAGAAAATAATGGGATAGGGAATTTGATCTTAATCAAATCTCAAGTTTAAGTGAAATCTTATTTCAACTAAAACTAGTTTTTATCCGCCTTTATAATTTATGTCTTAATTTAGACATATTTTAATAAGACAATGTTATTATTAATGTTTTAATTAGACAACAAAATCTAGATTTCACAAATCTAATCTTATCTTAAATAATTGAACTTATTTAATTAAGTCCATTTAAATTACATTTTATTTGATTATCCTTAATTATATCCTGGATTTAATCTAACAAATCTATCTTGTTGTGTTTGATCGATTAGGTTCCCAACATGTTTGTAATGAACATAAATAATCTCATTAATCATGCTTATAGATTAAGAGTGAGATCTAGCAACCTATCATAACTACCTAAATATTGAAGAGTCAGTGTAACCTTATAGAAACGTTTTAGTAACCAACCTATCAATGAGTATGGTCTTTCCACTAGATATCCAGATTGAGGATAAGCATGGCCCAGTGTTTACCCAAACCTCTATCCTTATTAGTTCATAGATCTATGAGGAGCTATTCTTCATATTCTGTTATGCTCTAGCCAGGGATTTTAATCTAGTTAACCATAGTTAAGAACACTCGAGATATGTCTCTAATGTCACTTAAAGTGGTGAATCCTCTATGGATCACTCGTTCATCTTTAGAATGTTTCATATCATGGCTAAACCACCTTTGTTTTGGCATCCTTCTATTGTGAACCCATTCATGATGATCTTTAACTATGATATTTCATATATGAGATAACTTGTTATCATAAGTCTAAGGACTAAAATACACAGCTAGCACATAAAAACATCTTTTATAGACACATGAATGACCTATGCCAAATGGAGTTATCGTTCAAGCCATATTCAGTGAACTTGTTTCCACAAAAGCATCTATATGCTATCCCCAAGTATCTCATATTCTTTAACTTTTATGATATCAAAGAGTTGCGTGCTTGCCATGCATGGAGGCTTAGAAAATATTAGTCTTTGTTTATAGTCAATGCCTCATTTTAACAATACGATGACTAGGAAAATTTTTAGAAATATAACTTTGATAAATAAGGATATAATTGGCATAACTCATTACTATCTTTACAAGGCAGTTGTGTTTCAAGGGCTTCATCCAATTAGTTTTGCATAAGTGTCAATCATGCCAGTAACATGAGGGAAACTTATGTTACTAAAGCTTAGCAATATGCATGATTTTATTTGACTATTTATCCCATGACCCAATCTGATTGGTTCAAGGGTATAAACCAATATCTCCCACTTGCACTTAAAATAATCGTATTGTTCTTAGTGTCTATTTATTGGAGAATTTATTAATTCATCTATTATAATATCTATTATCAAGTCATAAAACTATTTGGACACAATAAGACCTTGATTCGAATTATATGCCTCAATTTTCTTACAATTATTGGAATCAATTCAATTAGCTTAATAGCTATAATCCAAAATTAATCATTTTCATTACTCTATGATGAGATGATTTGTTTTATGTATCTTGGATATAAATATGTAATCTCTCTGGCCTGGAACTTTTTCCAAAATTACATCATAAGATAAAAGTTCTCAATAACTTCCACGTATAGAGGTACAAACCTGATCTATATCATCCAGGTTGCCCTTTTCTCTAATGGTCCGATCTATCCTCATTTATCCTTCTTTTTGTCATTATCATTGGCCCTTGTAATATGTCAAATGTACTTAGTACCAATAATTAGGTATCATAGACCAAAGGAACGTAAATGAATTTTTAAATTTATGCCTAAGGTAGAAACTCTCTTTTGTTTTTTGTCCTTGATCGATTCAAGGTGCTCTTTGCAATTTCTCCTCTAATAACTAGATTTTCCACAATGATGACATGTATCCTTATAGTTCTATCCTTAACCTTCACTCTAATAGATGGATTCAAACTCTTTGAACCATCTTTTCTTAATTTCTTCTTCTTCTTAGTTTTCTTAGAAGTAGAAGTAGAAATAACCAAGTGGGCAATCTTCTCATTAGTAAGAAACTTTTTTTTCCATGGACAACATGTTCAACAATGTCAAAAGGGATGTCTCTAGGTGATTTATGTTGAAGTTGAACATGTATTGTGAAAAGCTAAGAGGTAGAGAGGAAAAACTAGGTCAATGGCTAACTCACTATCCATCGACCAACCCAACATTCCAATCGGGTGATCCATCTACTCATCAGACATCTTCGTTTGGAACAACTTTGAGATGTCAAATCTTTCAGTATGCCTTTCCTTATCGAATAATTCTCTAGGTTTAGGATGATATCCGAAGCTTTTATGTTCTTATGTTGCTTTTGGTAATTGGGTGCCATGCTGGCTATTATTACATTTGTGGCCTATGTGAGATCATTTTTATGAACTCGATAGGCATCCATTTTTTTCTTGAGAAGCATTAGATTTAGGCTCTTCGAATATGGGCTCATTAAGAATAAGAGCCTTATGCTTTTATGTTAAAATGATCTTAACGTTGAGGAGCCAGTCAATAAAATTTAGCTTAGTCAACTTATTGGCGTCTAGTATGCTACGTAGTGACAGATTAGAAGCCATACTTCTTGTTCATATCTTGTGCGAATTTGAAAACATATTTAATGCCAATAACATACATATGAAAATCATTTAGCCAAGTTTTAACAGTAGAATGATTATTCCTCATTATTTTGTTTAATTATAACCCTTAACTATATTACAAGATGTTCAATGTTTGAATCCTTTTAATAAGCGAGGCACTCTTTTCATTCTTCATGACCTTGAGTCAGCTCAACAAACCATAAAAGAACTAATTTAGTCGGTAATTTAGTTTACCAATTACATATCTGTGCAATTCCTAGATCTATTAGGTGGTAACCTTTACCTGAATGTATCAAATACATTTCACCTAACCACTGCCTCTAAAGCCATGCTATCAAATTGTACTCATCCAAACAACACAGCCTTAGTTAAGTAAGACCTATTAACTATAACTCAAGTAGCTTAGGCAAAATGGACCTTGAGTCAGCTCAATAAATACCTGTGGCCAAATCTTGGATATCATGTTATAATCTAATGGAAGGTATCTTATCATGGTTAAGCATGGACTTAACATTTAACAAGGTTTTATCAAATATTATTTAAGTCTCATTGATTTGATTTTGATTGCATTGGCATTTATTTGATCATATATATCACATATATCAACATAAAAATAAATCTATCACATGTAATCTACTAGAATTATTATGGACTTTTATTCAAACTAGTTTCCTTGAGCCATTAAGAAACTAGGCAGTCAATTTCCTAGGGATACCATTTGCATATCACATAAATCTTCTTGGTAATCTCCTTGCACTTTATCTTGGCATCATATCCTTTGCATCTTGGAGTACATAAAAATTCTCTAATACAACCTAATCCTAGATTTCTAAGTATGTAACAATTACATGAGTTTAAATAAACCTTGAGTTACTTTCGAAGGGAGTAAGGTGAGAAAAGAATTTCAAAACCCCAAATAATGAAGAGATTTAGGTAGGCTTCACAAATCCTATTTATTAAAATAAATACCGAAATAAATAAAATTAACTATCCACAGCCTGGTTAAGGTCTAACTCCATAACCATCCTTCATGCTTTAACAATTGTAGCATAATAATAATATATACCTAATATCGCAGGTTAATCGCGTGTATACAGTGCATATATAAACAAATTTATAACATTCAATAAAACATCTAGAAGAATCAGCCATAGTGATTAAACACGTTTAACGTTACTCCTAACTTGTAGGAACCTAATCTTAAACTGAACATTTACCTAACTTTTAAGTGATTTATCTTAACAAGGAAAAATGTTTTTATTTGCATACTTAAATTAATTTTCTAAAATTAACATATTTAAAGATTAAAATTAAAGTAACCTATTTAATTAAACAATCTAAGAAACAACTTTCCAAATCTTGATTCTTTCAAAACATGTTTATTTAAAGAATCTAGTTAAATTGAAACATTTTAATATTCCTAACTTTTAAGAACCAAGTTCTATAAGATAATTATTTATCTAACCCAACTTAAACTCTTTCCATAAGTTAAGGAATCTAATTCCTAAATTTAAAAAATTTCACTCCCACTAGAAAACTAGTGCTAACAGAAGTAGGACTCTAACAAGTAGTGTCCTTGGTTTTAGTAATATTTTTGGTCATGCCAATAGCCTTTGACCAACACCTTTAGGTGATGTTTTAGGGCTATTTCAAATGCTGGAAAATCAGATTAGGTGCTGCCAAGAAATGATTCAAGGCTGCATTCAAGATGGCAACTTATTTGACCCTAATTGCAAGTTTTAATAAAATTTAGGAAGTGACATCACCTTACTGTAAGCTCTAAGATTGAAACAAGATTTTCATACCATTGATGAATGTTTAAATAATGATATTAGATGCTGGAAATTCATTCAAGATGCTTCCAAAGTTTAAACCAAAGCAACAAAATCAATGGCAACAAATTGCCATACAAATCATAAATACACCTTCCAAGGATGTGGCATCAAGATGCCTTAATTTTTAGGAACTAGATCCATCTAAAAATAATATATTCTTTGATTAACTTGCTGTCCTAAAGTGCAGCAAACCTACAGAATTTTTCTATAAAGATTTCAAGGAGTATTAGGTGTAAGAACACATGAAAAATTAGCCCACAACACCACACCATATGATATCACCAAAAAAATTAAAGATTGTGTTCCTTTGTTCTACATCATACTTAAATAAATTAAACTTGAATTTTATAAGTTTAATATGATAAAATCAAATCATAAATATCAAATTTTTACAACAAAGAAACCATTAGAAAACTTTTTAGAGAAATCGTAAATCACAAGGTATACAAGCCTTCAGCTTTTATCAATTCAACATGTGTTTCATCTAAATCAATAAAAAATAATTTTTATTAATTATCAGACCATTTAATAATGATCAATACGCTTTCTAAACATGCTGTCTAGTATTAAGGAAATTTATAAAAAAAATTATTTTACAAACTTCTTTGACCAAAACTTTATAGATCTATACAAGTGACATCCTAATGTCAATTACCATGAATTAGCCTATACTTACTACATGTAATCCATAACTGATAGTTTTTTATACCACCTGCAGGGTGATTGTATCTTGGTAGAGTCTAGCCCCATGCATGTATTAGATTTAACTATTTAACAAAACATAAAGTAGATAGTACCAGAAATAGTAAACATAAAAATAAGAGGACGTCCTTACAGATTTTTTAGGAGAGACTTACATCTAGTAAACACTAAAATTATGAACAAAGATTAATTTATCCATATGATCAGAAGTTATCTTGACTTTATGTTGAAATCTAAATAAAAAAAACTCTAAGAAGCTAGATTCTTGAAGATCACAAGCAGCACATGTGTCTTGCCTCTAACTATTATCCATATAGCTAGCTGTTGAAAACTTCCTGAGGGTCGTGGTTCTCCAGTGCTAGCTACAAGGGTTGTTAACCCTCAACCAAAAGGTAACTATGAATCTTGAATCAAACAAGAACCAATAGGAGAGAATAAAGCAAGATTGTGCCATGTACAAAACTTATCAGAGAGATAGAGTAAAAACTAGTGTTTTGCGTAGGTAGGAATATTGTATGGGAAAACTAATTTTTTTATCTAATAAAATATATTCTCTCAAGATATTCAACAGCCTCTTATCTCAAAATTAAGTTAAACCTCTCTTTTTAGCCTTTAGGCCATCATATCTATATATACTAGCTTAATCTACTTCTTGCTGGGTTTAGAATAAAATAGTTTTGACCTAGTAAAACTCCCAAATCAAGTTGAACTTACTTTCCTCATTTTAGGTTAACTAAATGGTAAGCCAATCTTCCACCCATCTTGGCCAAATCCCTTAAATAATTGGGCCAAAGGAATTAGCCCAACAAGCTAAGGCCACAAGCATAGATAATGATGCAATATAGGTTTTTTGGGCTAAACTTGGGCTTCTATAAATTTAATCCAATTAAATCAATTCTTTATTTATCTAAATAAAAAACAATATTTATTTAATAAGTGTAATCATCCAATAATTATGAAAATATTAAGTAAATAATTTGGAAGCACAAATTAGCTAGTATATACATATCCATATGGATTTTATCACTATAAAATTCTTAATTTAGTTAAAACTATTTTAACTTAATTTTAATATTATTTAACATTAATTATCAAGTAATTCATATCACAATAATATTATTGGGGATAATAAAGCAAATAATGGGATAGGAAATTTGATTCTTAATCAAATCCTGAGTCTAGGTGAAATCCTATTTCAACTACAACTAGTGTTTGTCCACCTTGATATTTTATGTCTTAATTTAGACATTATTTTAGTAAGATAATCTTATTATTAATGTCTTAATTAGAGAACAAAACTAGATTTCATAGGTTTAATTTTATCTTAAATAATTGAACTTATTCAATTAAGTCCTTCATTCAAATTACCTTTTATTTAATTAAATCATCTTAATTAAATCCCTGATTTAATCTAACATATCTACCTTATTCTATAAGTCCTATTAGGTTCCTAACATGTTGGTGATAAACATAAACAATCTCATTAATCATGATTATCCATCAAGATTTAATTATCCATATGATCAGAAGTTACCTTAACTTTTAGACGTTGAAATCTAAACACAAAATCTTTAAGAAGCTAGTTTCTTGATTTTTGAAGGCCATAAGCAGCAAATGTGTCTTGTATTTAATGGCTATCCTAACAGGTAGCCATTCAAACCTTTTAAGGTCAGTGGCTCTCAAATGCTAGCTAGAAGGGCTGTTAATACTTAACCAAATGGTAAATATGAATTTTGAATCAAATAAGACCAAGAAAAGAGAATGAAGCAAAATTGTGCCAAGCATAAAACCTCATAGGGAGAGGGTGCAAAAATAAGGGTTTTGTTTAGGTAGGAATATTGTTTTAGAAAACTAATTCTTTATTTAGTAAAATATATTCTGACAAGATTTTCAGCGGCCTCCTATTTTAAAATTAGGTTAAGAACTCTCTTATTAGCCATTAAGCCATCATATCTACTTCTAGTTAGATTTAGAAAATAGTTTTGACCTAGTTAAAATTCCTAAAACAAGTTGAAATTACTTTTTTTGTTTTAAGTTAATTAAATGGTTAGCCAACCTTACACCCATCTTGGCCGAAATCCCTTAAATAATTAGGCTAAAGCAATCAGCCTAGCAAGCTTAAGCCACAAGCATAAATAATGGCACAATATAGGGCTTATGGCCAAACTATTAATTCAATTTTTTATTTATCTAAATAAAAAACAATATTTATTTAATAAATATAATTATCAAATAATTATAAATATTAAATAAATAATTTGGAAACACAAATTAGTTGGTATATACACATCCATATGGATTATATCACTACAAAATCCTTAATATAGTTAAACTATTTTAACAAAATTTTGATATTATTTAACATTTATTAGCAAATAATTAATATTACAATAGTATTAGAAGGGATAATAAAGAAAATAATGGGATAGGAAATTTGATTCTTAATCCAATCTCGAGTTTAAATGAAATTTTATTTCAACTAGAACTAGTGTTTATCTACCTTTATAATTTATGTCTTAATTTATGTTGCAACATACCATAGGTGGATCCTCGCAGATCTATAGGTGCATACGACTTAAAAAAATTTTTTGGCTTGGGAATGTCTTCTTAATCGAGACTTTTCCTTTGTGACATGATGAGAACGAGAAAGTACAGATTCTTGACTTGTGATATAATGAAGGGGACCATAAGATGAATCGCTTATCTTATAGGTCTCAGATGACCATCACGAAATGGCCAATGCTTGAAGTCACCACCGATCATTTCAGGCTAGGCATGACCGGATGCCTATTGAGACCTATGTTTTAGTTACGAAACTCAAAACATTGATCTCGTGGATACTTAATACCAAGATTCATCTTTTGGGTTTGAGAATTGGTTACGCATAAAAAGGTACGAACCTCTTCAAGATGCCCAAAATTTGTGCCTTATTAGCAATGTCTTATCCCATTTCTGATTCTTTCGATCTTACCTCATCACTATTTTGATATAACCCTCTTTAAATGCATGAACCTTATAGAAATACAAATCTAGGTTTTAATGAAAAAGATTTTTAATCTCATATATGTCCCAGAGAGATAGGGAATATAGAAATTTTTAATAAAAATGACCTTTGGATTTTAATTTGAAAATGGAATGTTTCACTTTGGGCACTAGAAAGATACCTACATAGAACATTACCTTTAATTTTATTTTAAATGATTGGAAAGCATGAATGCAAATAATTATCATAAAGAAATCATGTTAGTAAGGCAATGAATAAAGCAACATAACATGGACCATTCAATGCAATGATAAAGAAAAGAGTGGACTATTCGAATTTATCTCATAATTGGCATCAATTATCTGGGAATAATCGAATCGGTAATTTTTGAGATGCATCTGGGCTTCTTGATTAAACGATGTTTGTTTGACACATTTAAGTAAGTTCGAAAAGGCGAAAAATTTAATTATAGTTAAAAGACAGGGCTGGAGTATCCCTTCAAAAAGATAGGGTTAGAGTATCCCTGTAGATTATAAATAATTTTGATGAAGGAAGATTTTTTTTATCTTGACAAATTTAAAGAACAGGGTTGGAGTGTCCCCTCAGAAGGTTGGGGTTAAAGTATCCTCAAAAGTGGCATATTTGATGCTTCTTTAAAGAAGTCGAGTTAAAAAACTTAAGTTAACAAAACTTTATGATTTAGAAGAGGGGTAAGCATTTAGACGACTTTTGGTGAGAGAAATTATTATGAATGAGGATGATAAAGATGTAAAATATGTTTATCCCTTGATACAAGCCTATCGGAGGTCAAAGCATGTTCTCAAGTCTGATTGGGGTAATATAGAGACATTTGAATGTCTCGAGTTAAAATTCGAAAAAATAACTCAATTTTGACCATAACTAAAAATAGGGGACATCGCGCTATCTTGTTTCCCAAATTTATTCTAAATTGGTTTGAAGGCTTTAGAGGGTGGACAAGATACTATTAAAAAGTTAACTCGACGAAGGTCAACCTAAAAATATTCCTAATATCCTAAAAAGTCATTTTCTGGGGGAATAAATCTTTAAGTTCAAATTGATTATGCTGTTGGCAGAGCATATGAGAGTCAAGAGGTGTCAAAATTTAAAAAATCACCCCGGACTCATTTGGTATCCAAAAATTGTAGGTGATATCTTTCTGAAAAGAGAATTTCATGAATCTTTTAAGAAAAATGTTTGAAAATTTTGGAAAAATCATTTAGTGGATCTAAACGACCCATCCAGAGTACGTGTTTGGATTCAAGAGGTTTTGGACAGTTTATATTTAAAAAATCATATCTCTCCCATCCAGAATGACCCGAGGGTGAATAAGACATTGTTTTAAAGATAATTCGACACACTTTGAGAGGAAAATATCAAAAAAATTCATGAAAAATCGTTTAGGATTTTAAAGTGATTTTTCAATTTGCAATAGTTGTGCTGCTAGTAGTGGACAAAGCAAAATAGAGGATATTTCTTATTTCCTTTATGTTTACGGGTCCAAACTCGAGTCACTGACATTCAAACTTCCATGACTGAAGGGAAAGAGTGGCATGAGCATCACGAACTCATTTGCATAGCCTTGGAATAGTTTGGAATGATGAAACAATCTATTGATCATACCACTCAAGGTTTTGACTCAAAAACAAGGCATGAACATTTTGGGAATAAGTTTAAGACCATTTTCATTATAAATCAGAAAATTTGAGCTCATTTAACCAAGATTCCAGATTTGGAAAACTTAATTTTCCATAAGATTTTTTGCTTACTTTAAGGAAAATGTTAAGCCTATGCTAATCCTCATTGGTTGAGGTTAACATGTTTAGCTTCGGGAGGTTTTGAAAATCATTTTTTGACAGCCATCAAGCATACATTTTGACAAAGGGAAGACAACAAACATACAAGGGATGGCACATAACATGAATGGGGATGCTAACTTTACCAATGGTCTAAACAAAGAAAATGTTATGCATTTTGACAAGAAAATGTTATGGATGCTAAAAATGACAATGATTCATGCGAGCTAATGTATAAATGTGCTTGAAATATGTTAGGCTAATGATTCATACATGGATTATAGATAACAAGATGCATAAATATGGCATAAAATGCATGCGCAAGAGCTATTAAAATAATAAGGATGAAATGAGGCATTTTGCACATCAAAGGGGCATTAAGGCATCCGAATCTTAAACTACAATGACCAAAAGCCACAATAATACGTGATAATCCTAAGAGGGTGATGGAAACATGCAGAGCTCACTAAAATAATGAAGATGCTAAAAAAGAAAATAAAAGTGATAAAGTGAGAAGTTATACAAGCAAAACTTTTCTTTTTGGCCAAATAATTGGAGCAATAGAGATGGCTTGAATTTCCCTCTTTTCCTTGTTGTTAATAAGCAAGAAAAAGAGAGAAATAATGAGGTTTTGGTTTTGGTATAGATGAGGGTGATTTTCGAAATGTGTAGTGATTGAGAGTAAGTGTTTTAGGGCTATTTTTGGGTACTAAGTGAAGGACTACAAGATTTTGGTTTTCTTGGTGTAGGAATGTGTTTTGGAAGCTGAAAATGAGTTGCAATCTAACCTTTCTAGCTGAGATATAAGTGGTCTATTTATACCAGCATTTTGAAGCCAATTTGGATATGTTTTTAGTCATTTCTCAAGAGGGACAAAGTGATGTTAGCTTGGTGGCTATAGAATGGCTGTAGGGAGCAACTTGCTACTAATGTGATTGATATAGGGTGGCTGGTTTAAATGTTGAAATGATTTTCCAGCAAATAGGGTGGCTGATGGTGATGTTAGTCAACAAACTAGAAAGTAGGGTGATCATGTGATATTGACCTTTTTGATCTAATTTAGACTTCAAAAAAATATTTTAATTAGTTCAAAAGTCCAAATTCGTAATTTGATAAGGAGTTTTGATCTTTTTTGATGCAAAGAAATGGGTTAAAATCAAGTTTTTGATCAATGGTGGATGACTCAAGAATGCCCGAACCATGGAAAATGGTTAGTGCATATCGATACATTTGGTTCAAGAACCTTGAATGTATCGATACAATGAACATTGTATCGATACAATGATCATTGTATCAATACATTTCTTTATAGAATGCACGTTTGTCGCAATGTACCCCGGGGTGGATCCTCGTGGATCTAAAAGTGCATACGACTTAAAATATTTTCCTGACTTGCCTTGACTGAGACTATTCTTGGGCGATATGATGAGAACGAGAATGTACGGATTCTCGACTTATTATACAGTGAGGGGGACCGTAAGACAAATTACTCATCTTATTGGTCTCGTATGACCATCACAAAATGGCCAACGCTTGGAGTCGCCACCGATCATTTCGGGCT
>JBBYHO010348432.1:0-28404 GCA_038382025.1 Adansonia gregorii | reverse complement strand
TACTTTTAAGAATCTTTTTCAATTTAAACATAAGTATAAGGTCGAATATTAATTTAACTTAAGTTTGTTGGTTATATTAAAACTAAATTCAAGGTTAACAATTTTAAATAATGAAATACCCATTTCAAACAAGCAAAATTAAAATTTTTAGAATAAATACTTTCATATTCCTTTATTTCTCTAATAAGGTGTGAAAGGTATTACTAGTAATAAAAACTGACTAAAACTCAAGACTTTGGCTAACTCATAATTAATAGGTACCATTTTACGAATATCACGAGGGGGTACGTCTCATACTACATGTAACCTATTTTGGAACTCTTTTCACACTATCTCTGGTTATAATGTAAACTTAAAGTTTATTTTTAAGGGTTTCGTAACCCTTAAAAGACAAACTTTAATAGGTGCCTTATAACACCTAGCACAAATGACTGGAGCAACTGTTTTGCACATTTATTCTATGATGACTGGCTAATGCCATAAAAAGGTAGACTCAAATGAAAAAGGTGCATCTTTTATAGGGATTTATGAGAAGGGTCACCTAAATGAAGAACGTATACCTTTTTTAAGGATTTATTTTGTGGTTAGCTTAGATGGCTTAGCCCTAACATGGAAAATATAAGTTTCATCATGTGCCCCTTTCGATTCTTATCTCTGAACAATTCAAAGTGGCACGCACGAGTTAAAAGATATATATGGGGGTGTGGTTGAGCGTTTAGGTTATCCTTTGATTTATATTTGAATTAGGCATAGTAATATGAAGGGAAGAAAAATTGTCAGATGAATCGCTTATCCAATTAGTCTTGGACAGTAACCATAAATTTAGAGTTGCACCCAACCATTTCAGGCTAGGCATGATCCGATGCCTATTAAAAACAATATCTTGAGTTATGAAAGTTGAAACATTGATTTCAAGGTCTATAAGTTTCAGAGATTCATTGGTTGGGCTCAGGAGTTGGTTACATGTGGGGAAGGATTAACATCCCTATGACACTCGAAATTGGTGTCTGCTAACTATATCTCACTAAGATTTGGCCAAATCGATTCATTTGGTCAATTTTTAGATCTAATCCCCTTGTATGCATGAACTTTTTTTATGGAAACTGCAAATCTAGGTTTGGATAGAAAATTTATATCACCTATGTGTCGCAAAGGTATGAGGAGCAAAGGGATTTTTTATGAAAATTATTTTTAAATTAAATCTTGAAAATTCAGATATTTCGTAGTAGGCATTGGAAACATACAAACACAAAACATTACCTTGTAAAATATTTTGAAAGAATAATTTAAATATAAATGCACGATCGCCACTACAAAAAGGAAACATGTTAGTAAGATGAAAAAGAATATAATAATTTCACAAAGAACAATCACAAACAAAAAAAAACATAAAAAAGAGGGAGAATTAGAACGTATTTTGTAATTATCTTCGACTATTTAAGAATAACTAGGATGACAATTTGGAAACGTGTTTGGATTCGGTGGTAATTCGAAGGATAAGAAAAGGTTTTAACTAACACAATCTGAGGTATTTAGATGAGAGAAAATTTTTGGACTTTAAGGTAAAAACAGAGTTAGACTATCCCCTTAGAGAACTAAGGCTAGAGTATCCCCAAAGATAAAGATTTTGATATTTTAATAAAATAATTAGAAATCTCAAATATATTT
Source organism: Adansonia gregorii (assembly GCA_038382025.1). Lineage (NCBI taxonomy): Eukaryota > Viridiplantae > Streptophyta > Magnoliopsida > Malvales > Malvaceae > Adansonia > Adansonia gregorii. Next base: position 26,736 of record JBBYHO010348432.1, on the reverse strand, counting down.
AAAAGAGAAAATTTGAGTTTTTAGTAAAAAACGAGGTTGGAGTATCCTTTCAGAGTGGTGGGTTTGGAGTGTCCCCAAGAATAAAAAATTTTGATGATTTAAGAAAAAAATTAAGAATCTCAAATAAATCTAAAAAAGAAAATTCAAGTTTTTAGTGAAAAAAGGGGTTAGAGTATCCCTTTAGAGTGTTAGGGTTGGAGTATCCCTAGGAATGAAAATTTTTTATGATTAAAGAAAATAATTAAGAATCTCGAATAAATCCATGTAAGAAAATTTAAGTTTTTTAGTGGAAAACAGGGTCAAAGTGTGCCCTCGAATAGACAGCATTGCAGTATCCCCAAAGAGGAAAGGATATTTGGAAAAAAAGATATTTTGAAAATAAAGAACCGAAGATTTGACTAAAATAATTTTGTTTTAAGCCTTGATTCGAGCCTAAAGGGCTTGTGTTGTAAAAGACCTAATCAGATGCATTTTGAGAAGTTTAAATGTCTCGATGATGGCAATTTGGGAGATTAGGTTAATTTTAATTTTATAGAAAATAAGGGAAAACATCCCATTATCTTCCTCCCAAATTTATCTAGAGTTCATTCGAAGGCTTTAGGGGTAAACAAGGTACCATTGGAAAGATAACTCGATAAGGATTAAAATAAAAATATTTTAAAAATCTTAAAAAATCACTTTCTAGGAGGAATTAACTTCGGAAGTTAGGCCTGTTTTGACACTGGCTACATGTACAAGGGAAGGGGTGTGATAGGCTTTAAAAAATCTTTTTGAGCTTATCCAATTGTAAACAATACCTTTTCAAAAAGATAATATTGTAAACTTCCTTGAAAATATTTAAATAATACAAAAAAATCATCAATGAGCCAAAGTAGCCCAAACTAAATGTAATGCGCTAGTCCTAAGGGTTCTAACTATCAAAGCTTTTAAAAACCATAACTCTCACATCCGAGATAATCTAAAAGCAAATGAGGCATCTTTAAAAAGATAATTTGATGCCTTTTAATAAAAGAAGATCAAAAAATACTATAAAAATCATTTATGGTTCAAAAATAATTTTTCAAATTTAGACTATGGCACTGCCAAAGCAAAAATAAAGGTTGTTTAATTTTTTTAGTTTGTTGGGGTTGAACTCGAAATGATGGACATTCAAGCATCCGCAATAAAAGGAAATAATGACAAGGGTATTATGAGTTCATTCCATAACACCATAATAGTTTAGGATGATAAAACAACCTCTTGACCATGCCACCGTGAAGGTGTTAAACTCAAGATCAAGGCTTAATATATATTTTTTATCAACTAAAAGGGACATTTTTGTTTGAAAAATAGCATCTTTAAACTTAATCTGCCATGAATCTAGATTTAAAATGTTTAATTTGTCCTTGAGATTGGAAGACCAATTTTATAAAACATTGAATCCATGCTATTCTCCATCTATTAGAGGTAGCATGAACTTAACTTGGGGATTATTTTTTGAAAATCAGATTTTTAGTAGAAAAGCAAGCATCTTAATAGTGATGTCTTGAAAAAATACAGCATATATAAGGATGAACAGGGATAATACATGCAAATACATAAAGATGACATTTTGATAAGGAAAAGATGACAAAAATGCAAGAAAGGGACAAATAAGATGCATGGAAATGATAACTCCATGAATAGTATCAAAAACCATGCTATGAAAGATGACATGAATATATTTAGGCAAAGAAAAGTATGCTAGAGTTTTAAAGACTACACTTTTACGACATAAAACTCCTTAAAATGCAAGAAAATGCATAAAGATACTTAATGCATGTAACAAGAACATTCAAGAATGTGTTAAGCATGTGAAATAGGTTAAACACGATAAAAAATGCCTGAATAAAAGACTGATTTGATGACAAACTAAAAAAAAAGATGTCTGGCCTGCAAAGCAACATCAAGGTATCAAAAGAATATCAAAATTCTATGACTACCATAACCAAGGCAACAATAATGCATAAGAGTCCTAGGATGGTCATGGCAGCATAAATGATTCAGTAAAATGATGCAAGCACTGAGAAAATATACTAAAAGCCTCAAGTCTTAGCCTTTTTCTTTAAGCAACAACTTTGGAATCACTTTTTTTCTTTTATTTTATTGGTGATGTGCAAGGAAATGATGAAAAATGAGTTTTTCTGGTGGTGTGCTAATGGAAAAAATTTTTAAGAGGAAAGATGAATCGAATAAAAGGTCTTTGAAGTGTTGTTGGTGGTAATTTTAAGGTACTATAGGACTGGAGGAAGGTTAAGGGTAAAAGGTAATTGAATAGTATTTTTTGGAGTCATTTTTTTGGAAGTTATTGGAGGTTTTTTTTTTGGAGATTGCTAAAAAAATGATTGATTCCTTACTGAGCCAGCTTTGGCTTCTTTTTAAATTTAAGGCTCAACCAATGTTTTTTGGAGAAAGCAAAGGTTTTTTATATTTAATTCCTATACTAAGGGATAACTTTAGGTACTACGCTTAGCTACTCTTAGTTTCATTCATTTTGCCATGCAGAATAGTGGTGCAAAAAGGCTATAACAGCCTGCAACTAAAGAAAAGCAAGGCATGCTTCTGATAAATCATATATTTCATGAAAATGTCTTTTTTCACTGGTTATTTAGGCTTTAAAAATTTGTTTAAATCTAATCACGAGCCCATAGCTGAGGCCAGGTATGAATTATGATGATACTTGATGCAAGAAATGTGTCTGAATCAAATTTTCAAAGGCTAAAAAATGGCTCAAACTGGGCAAAAATCCCTTGGTCTATTAATACAAAACATATTGTATCAATGCATAACGTAATTTTACCAATGAGTATCAATACAATGAAATGTGTATCGATACCAAGAGTAAAAAATTGTTTTCGGTCTTAGGACATAAAGGCCTATATCAATACTTCATGGATTTGTATCGATAACTCTTATGTGTCGATACATTTTGCCAAAAATCACAACTTTTGGTACTGCCAAGGCCTATATTGATACAAACATTCTTAGTATCGAGACCAGACCTTAGGTTTTGATGCCAAACCTTCTTGTATCGATATTACATGTGAAAATTTAAAATTTTGGTAAGATCAAAGCTTTGTATCAATACCTATGCACCAATGTGACTTGTATGTAGCTTAGGCTTTTTGAATACTTTATTTTGGTCACAAATAGTGGAAGACTGAGTTATACTCATCTGAATGACTTTGGTGATATCTTAAATAGTGATTTTGATGCCTTATTTCTACAATTTTCTATAATAAGACCCACAGGGATTTTAGACCTTCTTAAAAAAAATTTTGCCTGGTGCTGCATCATGTAATAGTGCCCAGTGACATGGCATCCAGTAGTCATCCAAATCTAAGGCATCGAGTTCACATTCAGCATGTTGTGACACCTATGATTTGATAAAATAAGGTGCATCAACAAGTTTAGAATTCTTTATAGTTTTTAAATTGTTTTCGATTATTACATACATGGATAGTAGCCTCCAAATCATGCCATCACTCTCAAGGCTCAGCATGTGATGCCATATTAATTTTGGATTCCTTTAGTAACTATTACCCCCAAGTACTTTTCTTATAAGACATTTGTCTTAGAGCTAAAAGCCTCTTTTAAGCCATTGCTTTAAGAAGTCTATAGTTTTTATTGCAATGCCCTTTTTGTTATAATGTTTATGCAGCCGTTACTTTTTCCTATTTTACTTGTTCTCCTAATTGGAAAAACTTTTTTTTCCTTTCCAAGCAATTCTTGTCTTTACCTATATAATTCATTTTGGAAGTTAAAGCTTTCGAGTTTCATTTCAATGCACAAACACTATAATGCCTTTTAATAATGAAATGCTTAAACATATTTACGAGTTTCTTCCTATAATCATACCAAGTGGAAAGCAATTTTGAAATTATTACCTAACTTGTAGTGATTTAAGAATATAACCTTTAGGTCATGTAGCCTACTAACTTGGACTTATAATTCATAAATTTGATCTGTAATGCTTATGCTATCAACCATTTGTATTCGAAATATTTTATTATAAGAGATTCACCTCTATGTTGCCTTTTATCATATTTTCTTCCAATTACTTCCAAATCTTAATGGGAGCTTAATTGGCATGTAAAGATCATATTGATGATTGATATGGTATTCATGATGTGTCCCTTACAAGTGAACTTGGTATCTTCTCACCTTTTATCCACCTTCTTTTTTTTTTAGGACTTGCATCATTGTTAGGATTATCTATTTGCTTCAAATTTGGATCTATAACAAAGTCAAGGTTTAAATCAGTAAGAAGAAATATCCTTTTATCCTTTCATCAATTAAAATTAGTGCCATCAAAGTATCCAATTTCTCAAACTCTTGATTCCCCACTTTTGTATGTGGTATTTGCTTCAATGGACATTTCTAGTAATTATCTGAAATTGTTGGAAAAATAATTTGTGGGTAGACATAAATGAAATTGGAATCAAGACTTTGAAGTATGATGAATTATTTAGAAAATTTCCTGTGCCATACAAAGTATGCTAACAAAGTAAGGAAAATAACACGCCCAGAACACAATGAAATCTTATGAATTTTATAATTAGCAAAACCAAAGAATTTGATCACCTCTTACTCTTAAAAAAAATCTAATAATTAACTTTGACTATTAAGGCTGCTATATATAGATCATTGAAAGGCATAATCAAAGAGTTACATCTTACTTAAGAAATATTTTCATAAGCCATAGTAACCAATTGGCTTTTAAATATACATTATTTCATCCAACAAGTGCATCCTTTCATCTAACAAATGCATCATTTCATCCAAAATGGTGCCATGCACTCTTTCATTTAAAATAATTATTAAATGCTTACAAAACTTGTAATCTACCTATAGACACCTATTTTTATCTAGGCCCTTGTTTGACAGTTTAAAATAGCCTAGATTAAGAACCAGATATTTGCCCCAGCAACGGTAGAACTCCTTCAGGCTAATCTAGCATTTCCAAGACCTGTATGGTCATATTTGGATGACACTTTGTCGCAATTAGGAAATTATAATTTCAAAGGTGATAAGAAACACACATGGATAAAAAAGGGGACAAAATGGATAAAAAAGGACAAAGTATCAAAGAAAGAAATTAGATTTTAAGTCTTTTTTTGTGGAATTTTGAAATTTATTTCTAGATATGATATCTTAGTTGAATTTCCCTTTTTTTTAGAAATTATTTCAAAATTTTTCGTGAAATTTTTGCAGGGAAACTGTTGTATATTTTTACCGATACTAATGTAATATTTATGCCAATACTCACCCTAAAAAATCCTAAATGTTTAAGAAAAGTCTATATTGGTATTATATACTCCAATTTTCTTAGTATCCTAAGTTTTTTGCCCACAAAAAACTTACCAACAAACATGCTTTTATTACCAAACTTTTGGTTTTTACTGATAAACAATTTAATAAATACCTTGAACTCAGTTGTTTTTAAATTTGCACTCACTTGAACTCTTTTAATAAGTACGAAATTCTTAGTTTCATAAGACATTCTTCTTAAAATTCTTTCAAGTTTGGCATTCTTAAATTTTTGTACTTTCAGAGTAAATATTTTGAAATTCATTATTTTTAGATCTAAATTCATTCTTGAATGTTTTGTTTTTTTTTCATATATGAATTTGTCTTTTGTAAGGATATTTCTCATAACTTTTTTATGAGTTTAAAATTTTGAATTGTTGTTTTCCACACATAAAATTTTCCAATTTATTCACAAAATTTCCTTTTAAAATTCAACACTTAGGATTTTCTTATTTATTTATTTTCCCCTATTTTCATTCTTTTTTATTTCAATTCTTGCATACGTATCCCATGTAAAATATTAATGCATAGAATTGTTTACTACTGTTTTTTATAGGAATTAAATTTTGCACATACAAAATTTTAAAAAACTCTTAGAATTTTTTTAGCTTTGATTCCTTTAATTTTTCTTTGGATTTTCCATCCAAATTTTCCTAGTTGGATTTTTACACATTAATTTCATTAATTCAATTTTCTTTATGGATTTAACATTGAGATTCCTATATGGTCAAATTTTTTTGACATATCGTATGTGGAATTTTAATTCATCCTTTCAACATATGGTTTTTCATCTAACTTTTATATTCTACAGTTTGGCCCTTTCCACTCAATTTATTTTATATAATTTTGAACTGGAGCATGTATCAAAACATTTTGCCAAGAATCATAACTTTAGCTACTACCAAGGCCTGTATCGATACAAACACACTAACTATCAAGACCACATCTTAGGTATTGATGCCAAACCCTATTGTATCGATACTACATGTGAACATTTAAGTTTTTAATGATGTTAAAGCTTTGTATCAATATTATGCACCAATATGACTTGCACATACTTTAAGCTCTTTGAATACATCACTTTGTTCATAAAGAGTGGAAAATTGACTTGACTCATCTGAATGACTTAGTGACACCTTGAGTAATGACCTTTGATGCCTTATTTTTACATTTTCCTTTAATACAACTCATAGGCATTTTAGACCTTCCCAAAAAAATTTTTACCTGGCATTATGTCACTTAATAATGTCTAGCGACATAGCACCCGATAGTTATCTCAATTTTGTTAATTTTTTAATTATGTCTAAAGGTGCCAAAAATTGGCCCAAAAAAATGAGGTATCTATAACTACCCTTCTTTGGTTGTTACTGAGTATCAAGAATAAAGCAATGACAAATGACATAATTTTGTTTAGGTAGGATGATGGTTCTATGTGCCAACAGAAAAATAGAGATCTAGTTAGTATTTTGTTAAGATAGGCCAAGTAAATTAGCAATGGTCCCAACTGATAAGAGAATTTTAATGAGTTTTATAGGGTTTAACCTTCATACTAGGTTTGTAATTTCCTAAGTTTAACCCCCCAAACAAGCATCAGCTAGTATGGGCTTTGACTAAATAGGCATCGAACTCTTTATGGACTAAGGTAAGTAATCATCCTGCTCTTTGAGGACAAACTTGATTTAGCCTTTTATGGACTGAGATAGGTAAGTGTCTGCTCTTTAAGGACAGAAGTAGGTAAGTGTCCTATTCTTTAAGAATTGAGATAGGTAAGCACCCTGCTTTCCAAGGATTAAGATAGGTAGGTATCTAGCTATTTAAGGACAAAGGTAAGTAAGCGTTTTACTTTTTGAGGACTCAAGTAGGTAAGCATTCTGTTCTTTGAGGATTAAGGTAGGTAAGCATCCCACTCTTTGAGGACTGTGGTAGGTGAACATTATGCTTTTTATGGACTAGAAAAAAAAGATGCCAATCTCCTTGAGGGCTAAAAAGAAAAAGCATTTTACTCTCTACAGATTAAAAAGAAAAAAAGGCACATTGCTCTTTGAGGATTAAAAAGGAAAAATGTCCTACTCTTTGAGGACTAAAAAGAAAAACCATCCTGCTTTTTAAGGACTAAAAAGAAAGAGAAGGCATCATGCTCTTTTAGGATTGAAAAAGAAAAGATGCATCATATTCTTTGAAGACTAAAAAAGATGAGTTATGCTATTTAAGGACTAAGAAAAAAAAAGAAGGCATCATGCTCTTTGAGGACTAAAAAAAAAAGAAGACTTCCTGCTCTTTAAGAACTAAAAAGAAAAAAACGTCCTACTTTTTGGGGACTAAAAAGGAAAAGATGTATCTTGCTCTTTTAGGATGAAGAAAAAAAAACATCCTACTTTTCAAAGACTAAAAAGGAAAATATATGTCCTACTCATTGAGGACTAAAAGAAAAAGTGTCATGCTCTTTAAGGACTGAAAATAGAGAAAGAAATCTTGCTTTTTAAGGACTAAAAATATATAAGTTTAGGTACCTTTCTTAAATGGTTTTTTTTTTCAATTCACACACTCATGAGATCGGGATTCTTACGTAGAGCTTTTCGATGCTTTTTAAAAACATGAATTTGTACCTAAAGTTTTGTTTAATTTTTTCTTTTGACAGTAGGAGTTCGTACCTAAAGAATGTTAGTTGTTGTTGAATGATGCATGATGATACAAATGCATGCCTAAGTGATGCAAAAATGATGATTTTAAAAATCTAATCCTACAATTGGTTTTTTTCCTTTTTGATCATTCGATGTTTTACAAGTTTAATAGGAAGGCTTTTTTCGTTGGGTTTATCAATCTCCCACTAGATTTCTAGAGGCTTTGAATGTTAAATCCATTTTCTTGAAGGCATGAGAGGTCCATGATTGTCAAAGGATAGACATAAGCTTAGATGGCTTATGTTTAGGGACTTTTATTGCATTAAGTTTGGTCAGTATAGAGGATTCCTCTTTACCATTTATGATTCAAATGGTGTTTTTCATGGTGTGGGTGACTATTTTGAACTCTGGAGTTGGGATGATACTTTGAAAAGAACTTTAGCCCATTATTTTTGTGCAAGGGTTTACTAAGAGGGGGTTTTGAGCATGTTTTCAAGATGTGAGGTCTAAGGTAAGACCGACTGTGGCCTCAAGAGTTCATTCTTGGTCTTAAAACATGAAACAAAATTATTGCAAAGTTTCATCTTTCCAAGTAATGCTAGGAAATCCTATTATCAGTTCCATTCATTTATCAAGCATTATCAGTTACATGATAAACATGGTGCAACAAAGGATACAGGAGTTACAAAAAGATTTTGCAAAAATCAAGTGATTGTATTTCATTCAAAAGATAAAATGTATAAGTTATAACAAATTATAAGATCATAAAAGATTTTAAGATAAAAAAAAGTTAAGAAGGGTTTTACTAGCTGCTTAGCCTTGATGCTGATAACATAAGTCTTCCATTAAGTGTCTTCAAAAACTATTCTCAAGGAATTTATCCTTTTAATGTTGACTGACTCATAAGAATATTCTTTAGATCACCTCATGATGGGATGAAGGCTTCGAGGTTAGGTAGTTTTCATTTTCTATGTAGAGGTAAGTATAAGATTTAGTAAAGTAAGTTGGCATAGAATAAGTGAATTACATTATGATTTGGTGCATTGATCAAGTTATAAGTGTAGGTTAAATTAGTTCTAGTCTAAGCTAGTGATAGTTTGGGCTTGATTGGTTTGGGCAAGGGAAAGTCTAGCCACTTAAGTCACCCTTTCCGTTTTTAACTTAAGCCAATTTACTTTTCTTTGACACCCTTTTGGGTTGTCATTTGAGGTTTTTTCTTTTTTTTTTAAAGTAACAAAAATAGAATGCCCTTTCAAGTTTTCATCTTAAGATTTTTTCAAGCATAGTATTTCTTAATGGAATCAGAAATCATAGGATTGGGTAAGTTGCTACTGTCTATCTCGATTAAAATCAAGGCTCTTTTAAAAAAATGCACTTTACCATATACGAACCCTCCCAATGCAGAGTCTATTTTCCTTGAGTATCTTTACAAATCAAGAAAATTTGTTAGAGTATGAAGACACTATCTTAGATTTGATGAGGATGGACTTTTTTGTCATGGGCTCTCATCATGTACTTTTGATGCATTTGACCATGATAGATTGTATTCATTCTTTCCCTTTCAATAGGATTTAGCTGTTTTTATTAGTTCTTGACCAGTTCAGTATTTTTAAGTTGTGATTCCATCATGACTCTTTCAACCTCGATAGGTAGGATAGCCTCCATGGTATAGACTAAGGAGAAAAGGGTAGCACCCATAGAAGTTCATATTGTTGTGCGATAGACATGTAATGCAAAAAGCAACGTTTCTTGCCAATCTTTGTACATCTTAGCCATCTTTTCAACTATCTTTTTGATATTTTTGTTAGCTGCTTCAACTGTCCTATTCATTTTTTGAAGGTATGGGATGAAATTTTAATGCTAGATCTTGAACTGAGAACAGATTGCTTGTATCATTTTATTTTTTAGGTTGCATGCATTATTCATGATGATTTGCTCATGGCCATTTCTATAGATGGTATCTTATTTCATAAATTTGCATACAAAGGATTGGTTAACGTTGACATAAAAAGATACTTTTACCTACTTAGAGAAACAATCGATAGCGATTAAAATGAATCAGTGCCCGTTAGAAGCCTTAAGGGTGATTAATCTGATCATGTTCATGTCCCACATAAGAAAAGGCCACGATGCTATCATAACATGTAGAGGTGCTAGTGAAAACATGGATTTTGTTTGCATAAATTTGGCACTTATGGCATTTTTGGGAATAATTGATGCAATCTTTTTCAAGGTCAACCAATAGTAGCTAGATCACATGACTTATTTTGCTATTTGTTGTCCATTAGCATGCGTACCATATATTTTTCATGGACTTCTTCGAGAATTCTTTTAGCTTCGGAGGTATTTATGCATTGGAATAGTACTTGATCCTAACCTTTTTTCTTGTAGAACATTTTAGCCTTTAAAACAAAACTTATAGCTATATTTAATGGTTTTCTTATCAATTTTAGCAATTTATTTGGGGTATTGTTGATCCTTAATGTATTGAAGGATGTAATGATACCCTGGTAGGCCGTCTTTCTGTTCTTTAGCATTTTAACAATGTGCTAGAGTTGTATAAATACTTATTTGAATGGGACAAAATTCGATTCTTGATTGCCTTTTGAATATAAATGACAAAGTGGCTAAGGCATTAGTAATTTGGTTCTCTTCTCAAGGTAAATGTTGAAAGGTAGTATCATCAAACTCTTTTATGAGTTCTAAGATCATGCTCCCATAATGAATGAGTTTAGCATCATGGGTTGGCTATTCTCCTTTCAATTGGTAAATGACAATGACTAAATCTTCAAATACTTATAGTGTTTGGATGCCCCTTTCAATGGCTGCTTAGAGTCCCATGACACAGGCCTCTGATTTTGCTAAATTGTTCATGTAGTTAAAGTTTAGTCTTAAAGTGAAGTGTTTTTTCTCAGGCAGGATAAGAATTTCCCTAATTCCATGCCTCAACACATTTAAAGCTCCATCAAAGTACATTTTCAAAGACGAACTACATTCAACAGTGCTTTCTACCACAAATATGCATATTAACTCTTCATCAGGAGATTGAAAGTCTAAAGGTTATCTGTTGCTTAGCTTGGCAAAAAGTCTACTATTGTGCTACCCTTGATGGCTATTTGGTTCATATACACAATGTCATATTTGGAAAGCAAGACTTGCCACCTGGCTAATTTTCTTGACAGGGCAGGGGCTTCACGCAAATACTCAATGGGATCAAGTTGGCGATTAGACACGTATTATGGTATAACATATATTACCTTAGCCTCTAGGTTATCTAAAGTAGAACAAAACATAGCTTCTCTACTGTTAAATAGTTATTTTCACATTCTATGTACTTCTTGCTCAAGTAGTAGATAGCCTTTCTTTCTTTCTTAACTCATCATGTTGACCTAATACATAGCCCATCGACTTGTCAAAAACTAATAAGTACAAGATGGTAGGTCAATTTGGCACTAGTGATACAAGTATCGGAGGGTTTAAAAAGGTAATGTTTGACTTTATTGAATTCTTTCTAGCATTTTTCATTCCATTCTCTCGAATTTTATTTTCAATGCAGTTTTAAGATTAGATCGTACTTGTTTTCAACTGAGATATAAATCAAGCTATGTAATTTAACCATTCCAAGAAACTCTTCACTTTTTTTTTAGTTTGAGGTAGTGGCAGATTCTGAATGCCTTAACCTTGTTAAAATTTACTTCTATTCATTTTGCACTTACAATAAGTTCTAATAGTTTGTCAAATGTAATACCAAATATGCATTTTGTAGGATTTAACTTAAACTGGTATTTACAAAGCTATTTAAAGAGTTTTCATAAATCGGCCACATATTTATTCTCTTTTGGTGATTTTGTGATCATATCATCCACATAGGCCTTAATTTCTTTTTGCATGAGATGATGGGACAACGTTACCATCGCCTTTTGGTAGGTTGCCTTAATATTCTTGAGCTTGAAGGGCATCACTTTGTAGTAAAAAGTGCTTTACATGGTCAGAAGGTGGTCTTCTCCATGTTTTAAGTTGCAATTTTAATTTGGTTGTAACTCACAAATCCGTCCATGAAAAAACTAGTGCATTTTTTGCGGCATTGTCTACTAGGGCATCGATATGAGGCAAAAAAGAAATTATCTTTTAGGCTAGCTTGGTTTAAATCCTATAATCTACATATATCCACACTTTACCATCCTTCTTAAAACTAGGACTATATTGGCTACCCATTTGGGAGATTTGTCTACTTCAAGAAATTTTGCATCAAATTAATTATTCTCTTACTTTTTAATCTTTAAAAGCATTTTACGTTTCATCCTTCTAAGCTTTTGTCATATAGGTTTGCACTCAGGTTTGAAGGGAAGTTTATGGACCATGATGGTGGTGTCTAATACGGGTGTCTCTTGGTTGGACCAAATGAACACATCTTGATATTCTTGAAAGAGACTTATTAGCTCAATTCAGGTTGATAGGTTTATAGAGGTTCCAATTTTAACTTTTTTCTTGTCTTCTTCTGTTCCAAGGTTTATTTTTTTAGTAGGATTTTTATAAGGCAATATCTATTTTTCTTCTTATTCAATTAACCTTAGCAAGTCTAGAAGTACGAGGTTCTCTTCAGAATTCTCTTTAGGCTTGACCTTGTTGGTGCAAATTGGTTACTCAAAATTGGTTTTTGAAGTTTTAGCGTGAATATTCATGTCATCTTTATCTAGGTACTTAAAAATATGGAAAAAAAACAATGTAGACAAAAAAATATGTAAAAAAAAAGGTCTAAGAGTTGGCAAGAACTATGAACACAAAAAATGAGATGCATAATGCTTAGTCATTTTCACTGTTATTACTTAATAAAAAGATGCCCATACAAAGGATCCTACAATGCTTTTGGTTGAAAGCATGTAGATTTTATCCATAGCATTTCATTGAAATAGACTTAAATAGTACACAAATCTCAATTTTAGTCCAAACACTCAGAATAAATCCTAGAAGGCAAAGTCAATCTTTCAGTTTATGACTAACATCTCTAGCTCATCAATTGCATGGACAGAGATATCCCCAAGTTCCTTGTTTAGTATAAGTATGACATGGTCAAAATAGGTATTCACATGTGCTCTTGGATGAAAACTTTTTTGAAGCAGTGGGAACAACATTGGTTCATATCCCATGTCTTGTCCTAACAAACGAGCCATCCATTTTTCATAGATCTTTTGAGCTTGTTTACTTTTTGTTTGTTCACGAGGCTTAAATCTTAACCCTTTTTTATTGATCGAGTTGATAATTTTCAAAGCTCTAGCAATTACTTAAAGGTGTTTTTGAGTCTTTTTTTTTTGTCTAGGCATTTTGCCAATGCTTAACTTTAAACCCATATGAGTCTTCTTCGATAGGTGAGATAAGTGGCAACCCTTCCTTAACATAAGTGGCATTGACAAACTCAAAGGATTGAAATAAAGATTCTAGGACATCATCATCAATTCGATATAGGGTCATTGATTAAGGAAGCAGCGATGATATCTTCTTCTCTTCTAATACTGGTGACGTTATTTTCGATGATGAATTTTAACTTCTAATGTAAAGATGATGGCACTACCCTCGCAAAGTGAATCCAAGGCCTTCCCAATAGGCAGTTATATGATGGAGCAACATCCATCACATGAAAATCTACATCATAAGTGTGTGGGCCAATTTAGAGTGGAATAGTGATGTTTTCCATAATGTTTTTACAAGTTCCACCAAATGCTAGCTCCATCATTCAACTATTTTAGACATAAGATACATCAATAAGGAGCTTTCTCCAACAGGATGCAAGTATTATATTTTGAACTGGCCCATTATGAATAAACACCTTGGACAACATATTGCCTTTGTAATATGGAGTGATCTGAAAAGCTTTGTAGTTTCCTATTTCTCCATGAGGGATTTCATCATCACTAAAAGCTATATAGTTGTTGATAGTGATGTTGCTTGCTAAGCAATCCAACTGGCCTACAAAGATGTCAAGAAGGACATATACCTTATTTAGGACCATGAGGAGGGCATTTCTTTGAGCTTTAGAATTTAATAGAAGTGACAGCATAGATATCTTGGCAGATTGCTTGTTCAACTTATCAATGATATTGTATTCATTGTGCTTGATAAACTTAAGGAATTTCATAGCTTTTTTCTCACTCATTTAGCCCCTTGACAGCTATCAGATTTGAGTCTTTGGTTGTAAACTTCAGTGCTTGAGGAATAAGGGTGGCATTCTTTTGCTGAGTTTCATCTCTTAATGTTACCATGGAATAACATGTACCACTCCAAGTTAGATGAGTTATCCTTGAGAGATCAACATTTGTTGCCTATTGACTAGATTCTCTAATGATTAAGGTTTTGCTTTCATAATTCAAAGGAACAACATTTTTACCCTTATAAGAGAAAGAGGATAAAAGTTGAATGATCATTTTTGGCATGGGCTGAATAGAGGTAGCTTTGACTCTCGATTAATTATTGAATCAGACCAATGGCCTTCCAACACCATAAGGAAGATTATTCTCTTCCCTCTCAGTGGCATTGATAGATGGTATCACATTTACTGACTGGGTATGTGAGGTTCCCTTTTTATCATTGAATTCAATGCTACCTTTATTTGTCATTCTTTGAACCATAGCTAAACTCTTTGCATGTTTTAAAAGTATGGCTATAGACAGTATGGAAATCACATAAATAATTGACTTTTTTTTTGTTCTTTTGACTGCATTTCATCAATTTAGCTTGTACCAAGATTTATCGAATCTAATTCATTGTTATTCTAACCTTATCTTTGTTTTCTATAACCTTGTAATCTTTTTCAATAGCCACTTGCTTTGCATCTGATTTAATATGAGTATAAGATGAACTAGCTCTAGTACAGGATTTTGATTATTGTTTGATGTCTATTTTTTTCCTTTGCCTTTGAAGGTATTTCTTTTACCTGAGTAACTTTTTATGGCTTTATCAATTGTTCCACACAATATGACTACATCTGCAAAGCTTCTTAGGATTCTCTTCACTACTTCCTTATAATAAGGTGCTCGTAATATGCTAATAATTTAATGATCATTTCTTTTTCTATCAGCAAGGGGTGAATCTAGGTGTCTTTCTCCATCCATCATAAGAATATCGCTTGAAGCTTTCATCATCTTTCTTTTCCATGCTCATGAGGTAGAAACAACTTGAGACTCAATCTATGGTAAGTCTTTCCTCATTTATGGCATTGATACATTCACCCTATTCCTCGTAGAACTCAATTTTAAATCGATCCATTATCCCTTAGACCATTTCAAGGAAAAAGGATAGTGTTATAGAATATGCTCTTGATTGCAGTGACTTCTCTGATATTTCTTTTGACCAAAGATCTTTTCTTTTTGATCACCGTATTCACTCTTGCCTCTACATGGTTAGGAAGTAGATTGGCTCCAATGTTCCCCTAAGCCATTGTTCGACCTCAATCATACCCTTTTTTCTAGCAGAGCCTATACCTTTCTCTTAAATGAGCTGTAATTCTTAATAGAATGGCCTTATGCCCCAATGTGGTACTTGTAAAAGGCATTTTTATTATACCATTTGGGTATAGAGGTGATCTTACATTCATGAATACTAGGGCTGCTAACTGACCTACCAATAGACAGGAGTAAATCTCTTTGTAGGAGTAAGAAAGTGGCTCAAAATATTCTTTTTGTCAAAGTGCATGTTAATTATTTAGAGCTCTTGCATTATTTGCATTACGAGATTGTGCAGTCTGGGCTATGTTTAAAATAGGATTTGAGGTGAAGCTTATTATCAAAGCAATCCTAGTAGAGTGGATTGGTTGTGGCATTGATGAGTATAGGGTAAACCTAGATGAAACATGTTTAGGAAGTACATACCCTGAGATGGATATGGATTTTGATTAAATTTGGCATGACTTTTGCTAACAGCATTTATCTATTTCTCTTTACCCTTAATTGTTAACTTTTTGCCTGACCCAGATGATTTTTTAATGATATCTTGTGACTTTTGATAGCGTTATCTATCATTGCTCTTGATATGACCATAGTAACAAAATTTTTTGTGGCATTTCCAACCAACTTGTCATAGTAGGGAGGCCTCAAAGTGTTGGTAACATGACTATCATATTTTTCTCAGTTAAAGAAGGGTGAACTCGAGTTGTTTCTTCTCTCTACTTCTAAGCATATTACCTAAAGCTCTTAGAGGCTTTCTTTTCCATGTTTATAAGGGAAAGATAGTTTGGGGCCCTATCTGATACATGCTTATATTGATTAAGAAAGATCAAGCTAAATCTAGCCATGCCTGAATTTTTATTGGATCAAGCCTTATATACCAACGAACAATTACCATAGTTAGACTATCCTGAAAGCAACGGATCAGTAGTTTTTTATTCTCCTCATACTCGACCATCTTATGGTAGTACGTGCAAAGGTGTGCCTTACGGCCTGTAGTCTCATTGTATTTTTTTAAAATCTAGCATTTTAAATTAGGCGAGATGATGAGATTGGAAACCAATCCCAAAGATTTTACATCTACAACCCTAAATTTATCACTTCTTTTGATAGCTGATGCTTATTTAAGCTTTTATCATTTTGCAGAGACCTTTTTGCTTTTTCTTGTTCCATTTGCTCATCAAGATTTGGAACTATAGGCCTTAGCAATGAAGAGCCTGCACCCTAAAACCTTTGAGCTAGATGTTGTGCTACTACAGGGTTAATGTAAATGAATAATTGAGTAGATAAGATATCTGCTATCAGAGGATGTTGTCCATGCAATGCCCTTTCCTGAGGGTTGATGGCTTTAGTAGCACCATTCAAGTTACTTTTGGGATTAGCTATTTTTTTCTCATGTTGATGATGCTCGTTTGCCCTTTTTCCTTCAAAGCCTTGCATAATAGCTTGGTCAATTCTACAATCTAAGCTTGGAGTTCCTTATTCTTATGGAATAACTACTCTTAGGACTTCTTATAAACAAGTTCAAGTCACTCAATATAGGCTTGGTGATCATTCTCCATCGCTTTTAGATAATTAGGAGTGTTATATCGATGATGAACTATAGATTTCATGTTTAAAGTAGCTTTACTTTAGACTATTATTGGATTAGACTTTGAATATATGTCTTGAGCATGTTTAACGAGATGCAAGTAAGTATGCAATTAAATGACAATTAACATGAATGCATAAAGCAATAAAAGAATTAGATTAGTCATGCAAATACACATGGGACAATCAAACTTAGGGAGCATCTTCATCAATAGCATCCCTTATTAAAGTGACAAAATATCCAATTACACCCGATTACATTCGAGAATGCCTGACATAGTTACATTACTTGATCACATGTTCCATAAAAAATAATAATACTTGGTCATAGGCTTCACTAGGCAAGATGTCATGTGTTAAGGATCAAGCTACATCCATCATGTTCGTAGCCTTCAATGGGGCTACCTAAATCTACTAAGTGAGAGGATAATTTTGGAATGCATGATTGACCACTTGGAGCCATTCTTACTTTTATTGTCCGGAGGCTCTCATTAATTCATCAACTTGGCCTAGGCGACCTTGAAGATAATGCTCTAAACTTTGAATTCTAATTATCAGAGTCTCATTCTCAACTTGATTTGCTCTCAAATCTAGGATTTAAGCTTCTAGCCATCCATTCTTTCTTTGGTAAGTTAATGTAAGGGCATAGGTTCTAACAAGCTTTTCCTATTACTCCTGGTTTCTTCTTTGCGTTGATGTAGTTCTTTCTTGAAGGTAACAATTTTTGTCTCCAATTTAGTTGACAACTTACCAAGGGACACAAGATTTGCTTGCTTTGCTAAGAGCCACATAGTTTTCCTCAAACTCTTAAGATCCTTTTTGAAGTGGTTTTTTTCTTGATAACCTAGTTATCTCACTATTCCAAAGATAAAGGTCCATTTCCAATTGATTCATCTCTTTCTTTAAGCGAGTGATTTCCTTGGTGGAGGTTGGCTTTTCTTGGTCAAACTCTCGCTTAAGTAACACAATTTTAGAGGAAAATTCATTAATTGGTATTTGTGATGCTACAACACTAGACAAGGGCAAAGCATCATTGATGCTAAATCTTCCACTCATTATATCTCGAGGTTATACTACTCCCTCTCTATACCTTTGCGTACAATAGGTTTTTCTCCAAGCATGAAAAGCTAGCTAAACTTTTAGCTTGTAATTAGGTTCATCATAGTTGAAATCCTAGTTCTCAAGATCTTGGACAAAGGTAATAAATTATCGACACTAAAATTGTCATAGAACTAGGATTGTGTGTAACTGGTGCTTCCTCATAATCAATGACTGACACACAACTATAATCTCTGCATCGGTATATGATTTTTTGTGGCAAAAATCAAAGGGCTTTCCATGTTACCTCTTTTCTACTGAGGTTTCAAAATTTCTAGATCTACTACTCTCCGGACTTATCTTAGGGCCAATCCTTTTTAAGACCTTGGAGATAAGGCTAAAATTAGGTAAAAAGTTGTATGACATCTTTTTTTTTCAAGACAAAAGTGACTGACAAGCTAGATGTGGTGAAATAGTATGCCTCGATAAATTGACCCATATCGATTCTTTTACAAAAACTAAGACCTTGAATAGTTTTAGTAATAACTGTTGGTGTAAGATTGATGTTGCAGCACAATCAAGAAAAGTGATTTGCTATCATAGCTTCAATGTAGCCTAATGTTTTAAGAAATATGACCAAAACATATATCACAAAAGCATAGATATCTTGAACTTTTCGTCTATCAACAGTACTCACCATTGCTCCTTCAAGCTGGCCCATTAAATGCGCTAACTGTTCACTTTCATTTTGATACGATCTTCAATCTAGGACTCTATTACCCCTAGAATCTGAGCTAATCTTTTCTTGAAAGTTAGAGGGAGTAAAGCCTTGCAATATATTCTATTAGTCTTAACCTTCCCAATATTGCATAACACAGTGTATTGATCAATTATGGGAACTATATCTTCATGATTGATAGTGAAACATCGATATGCTGGGTTCCAAGACTAAGATGCCGCTTGCAACAAACCTTAAGCAAAAGGCCTATGTCTCTGTATCTCTTCATGAATAATTCCCTTTAGGTATTATCCTAATTGGTCCATACATACTTCAAATTGTGCCAATCATTCTGATGGTACCCTACCTTGACCTTTTCATGCATTGTTGAAACATACCCCAATTTAAGAACATCTTCATCTTTATATTGTCAACATTCGAACCATGCTCAGACTTCTTCAAAAGGCTTTAAATATGAAGTGGACTATTGCTTCATGATAGAAATCCTTGATGACACTAAACCATTAGCCAATTATCCCATGATGACAATGATTATGATGAATTGATGCATGCATCAAATAGAAAAATAAACAAGAAACAAGTTAACTATCGCACGAAGTAAGAATCATTAAAATAAGGATATATAAAAAATAGCAACAAAAATACATATTCAAAATTGACCTAACAATAGGCATACAATGCCTAGGGTAAACATGATAATTGACAATAAATTGATAGCGTAACAGTATGTCTGGGTTAAAATTGCCTTTAGCAAGGTGACATGATTCCTTGCAACGACAAGATTAACCAATTAAGTGGTGACGTTTGTTTGTCAGCACCTACAACAGCTGCATGTTAAGTTGTCATTTGGACAGCATGATGGCTTATTTTGGTTAGATATGATTTTCTTCAAAAGGCTTTAAATCTGAAGTGGACTGTTGCTCCATGATAGACATCCTTGATAAACATTGAACCATTGGCTAATTGTCCCATGATGACAATGATTATGATGAAATGATGCATGCATCAAATAGAAAAATAAACAAGAAACAAGTTAACGACCGCATAAAGTAATAATCATAAAAATAAGGATATGTAAAAAATAGCAACAAAAATATTTTGGTCAGGTATGATTTTTTTTAAAAAGGCATTATGGGTGACAGCATTCACTTATCATCACTTATTAAAAAGGGTTAGCTATAAAACATAATAGCATACCCTAAAAAATATCATGAAATAAAATAACAAATGCAAGTGAGTGCCTAATGTCACCTATGTAACATGGTGTATAAAAGTAAAGGTTAGAAGTGTTTCCTCGAGTGACCTTATTCTTTGGGTTATTCTAACAGCATTCTGGCATGGTTTAACATAGTTTAACTTATAGGGTTCACTATATGGGTTAAGTGGATGCCTAAATTAGTGTCCAAATTGTTTCTCCGTCCATTAAGGACAATCAAGGCACCCCAATCCTAGGCCTATCATGGGTTTAGTAGAACAGGTTCGATCTAATGTATGTATTTCCTTATGCAAATATGAAGGGGTGGTCATGAGAGATATAGGAAATTACACCCCAGAATGTCTTCCCATGCCTGTGGAAAAGGATACCCACAAAGGCATATGGCTTATTTCCCTTTAGTAATTAGAATCATAACCTCACCATGGTGTTTAGTGGGAAGCTAATGCTTATGCAAGTACATGGTGTGTGCCAAGGAAACAATCTAACCATTCCTTTTACTCCTATATTACCATGTTATTTGAGTTGATATTTATTTGGGAACAAAATAATCCCTAACAATCATAAGGTAAAAACCATGACAGATAAAATGTTAATAGATAAAAGTGAAAGGGGATTATAACCAAATAATGATGGAATTTGAAAGAGCCCCGAATCGAGCTTGACATAGCTAGTTTTAGGCTTAACTCTCTAATCTATTCCTCGTGGAGTCACCAACCTATCACCACGTACCTCTTTTTTCTCTCTAGATGATCTAAAATGGGCACACATAACTTAAAAGATATATGGTATTTGGTCGAAGCCCTTGAGTTATCCCTTAGTTGGGATTTAAATTAGGCATACTAATATGAAGGGAGAAAAATTGTTAAATGAATCACTTATCCAACTAGTCTTAGAATGTTACCGTGAGGTAAACATAAATTTGAAGTCATCATTGACCATTTCAAGCTAGGCATGATCAGATGCCTATTGAAAACAATATCCCAAGTTAGAAAACTTGAAACATTACTTTTAAGATATACCAGGTCCAGAGATTCATTGGTTGGGTTTAGGAGTTAGTTACTTATAGGGAAGGATTAGCACCCCCATGATGCCCAAAATTGATACCGCTAAATTTATCTCACTTTAGTTTGCCTAGTCAATTACATTTGGTCATTTCTTAGATATAATCCACTTTTATGCATGAACTATATTTTATGGATAAATCTAGGTTTTGATAGAAAATTCTATATCATTTATGTGCTAGAGGTATGAGGAGCATGGAGATGTTTTATTAAATAATTTTTGAATTAAATTTTAAAATTTTAAATATTTTGTATTAGGCACTAGATATATCAAAATGAAACATTACCTTGTAAAATTTTTTGAAAACCAAATTTTAAATATGAATGCACAATAGTCACTGTAAAAAGGAAATGTGTTAGTAAGACAAAAAAGAATATAATAATTTCACAAACAAACAATCATGAAAGAAAAAAACATAAAAGGGAAGAATGATCAAAATGTATCTCGTAATTTCTTCGACTACTGAAGAATAACAAGGATGTCAATTTGGAGACGTGTTTGGATTCTGTGGTAATTTGAGGGATGGAAAAAGGTTTTAATCAAAATAATCTGGGGTATCCAAAAAAAAGAAAATTTTTGGATTTTGAGGTAAAAGCGGGGTTAGAGTATTTCGTAGAAAATTAGGGTTAAAAAATCCCTAAAGATAAAGATTTTGATATTTTAAGAAAATAATTAGGAATCTCGAATATATCTAAAAGAGAAAATTTAAGTTTTCGATGGAAAGCCAGTTTGGAGTATTCACTTGGAGTGGTGTGGTTGGAGTATTCCCAAGAATGAAAATTTTTGATGATTTAAGAAAATAATGAGGAATCTTGAATAAATCTAAAAGATAACATTTGAGTTTCTAGTGGAAAATGGGATTGAAATACCCTTTCAAAATAGTGGGATTGAGGTATCCTTAAGAATAATAAATTTTTGATGATTTCAGAAAATAATTAGTAATCTCAAATAAATTGGAGAGAAAAAATTTCAAGTTTTTTCATTTGAAAATAGGGTCAGTGTATCCTCTTGGAGAAATATGGTTGGAATATCCCAAAGATGAAAATTCTTGATATTTTAAAAGGAAAGGATATTTAAAAAAAAGGTATTATAGAATTAAAGAATCGAAGATTTAAATAAAATAATTTTGCATTAAGCCTTGATCTGAGCCTAAAAGGCTTGTGTTATAGGGGAGCCAATTGGATGCATTTCTAGAAGTTCAAACATCTTGATGATGGCAATTTAGGAAACTGGGTAATTTTAATTCTATAGAAAATTGGTGACAACATCATGTTGTCTTCTTTCCCAAATTTATTTCAGGTTCATTCGAAGGCTTCAACAAGTAACCAAGGTACCATTGGAAAAGGGTAAATCAATGAGGATTAATATAAAAATATTTTAGAAATCTTAGAAAATTACTTTCTAGGCAGAATTAATTTTTGGTATTAGGCCTGTGTTGGTACTAGCAGCATGTACAAGGAAAAATGCATGATGGATTTTGAAAAATCATTTTGGGCTCATCCAAAATTGTTAAATCATAAAAAATACCTTTCCATAAAGGGAATTTTATGAATTTCTTAGAAAAATATTTAAATAATATATAAAAATCATTTAATGCGCTAAAACAACCCAAACAAAATGTAATACACTGATATTAAGGGTTCTAGATAGCAAAGATTTAAAAAATCATAACTACTTCATCTGGGACGATCCAAAGGTAAACAAGACACCTTTGGAAAGATAGGTCAATGCCCTTTAAGGAAAAAAATCCAAAAAATTCTAAAAAAATCATTTATGGTTCAAAAATAATTTTTCAAATTTAGACTATGTTGGTGTCAAAGTAAAAGCAAGGATTATTCAATTTTTTGAGTTTCTTGGGGTTGAACTCATGTTATGGTCTTCCAAATGTCCATAACACGAGGAAAAAAATGACACAGGAATAACGAGTTTATCCATAATCCTAAAATAGTTTGGGATAATCAAACTACCCATTGACCCTACCAACATGGAGGTGTTAAACTCAAGATCAAGGCTTAATATATATATTTTTTATTAACTACAAGGGTAATTTTTATTTTAAAAACATCTTTAAACCTATTCTACCATGAATCCATATTTCAAATGTTTAATTTGTCCCTAAGATTGGAAGACCTAGTTTATAAAAACATTAAATCTATGCTATTCACCATCTATTAGAGGTAGCATGAACTGAACTTGGGGTTTTTTTCGAAAATTAGATTTTTAGCAAATAAGCAAGCATCTTGAAAGAGATGCCATGAACAAAATACAATATACATAAAGATGAATAGGAATAACCACATGCAAACACACTAAGGTGACATATTGACATGGAAAATATGACAAAAAATGTAAAAAAGTGACAAATAAGTTGCATCAAAATGATAACTCCATGAATGGCATAAAAAATCATGCTATGGAAGATGACATGAACATATTTAAGCGAAGAAAAGCATTCTAGAATTTTTAAAATAGAATTTTTATGCCATGAGACTCCTTAAAATGCAAGAATATGCATGAACATACTCAATGCATGTTAGGAAAAACATTCAAACATGTGTTAAGCATGTGAAAATAGGTGGAACATTTAAGAAAATGCATTAATGAGGGACTGCTTTGATGATAGAATGAAAGAGAAGATGTTTGGCCTACTAGGCAACATTAAGGCATTAAAAGAATATCAATATCCTATAACTACCACAATCAAGGCAACAATAATGGCATGGCAGTCTTAGGATGGTCATGGTAGCATAAATTGTTCACTAACTGGAAATGAGAAAAAAATAGAGCTAGGTGAGAAAATATCCCAAAAGCCTCAAGCTTTAGCCTTTTTTTAGTAGTAACTTTAAACTCACTTTTTTTTCTTTTTTTTTTGTTGTTAATGTGCAAGGAAATGATAAAAAAAGAGTTTTCTAGTAGAGTGTTAATTGAAGAAGTTTTAAGAGGAAGGATGAATGGAATAGAGGGTCTTAGAAGTGTTTTTAGTGGTGATTTTAAGGAGCCATAAGATTGAAGGAAGGTTTAAGGTAAAACGTAATATAACAATGTTTTATGGAGTCTTTTTTTTAGAGGTTGCTGGAGGTTTTTTCTTTTCTGAGATTGCTAGAAAAATGATTAATTCCATACTAAGCTAGCTTTAGACCCTTTTTAATTTCAAGGTTTAACCAATGCTTTTTGGAAACAAGGCAAGGGTATTTTTTTATCTTTCATCATGTAGTAAGGGATAACTACAGGTACTATGCTTAGCTATTCTTATTTCCATTAGTTCTGCCATGCAGAATAATGGTGCAAAAGGGCTATAACAACCTGTAGCTAGAGAAAAGCCAAGCATGCTCTCTGACAAGCCATATATTTCAAAAAAAAATGTCCCTCATCATTGGCTGTTTAGGCTATAAAAATTTGTTTAAGTCCAATAATGAGCCCGTAGCTAACGCCTAATATGAATTATGATGATCTTGGTGCAAGAAACGTGTTTGAATCAGATTTTCAAAGGCTAATAAATGGCTCAAGCTGGGTAAAATTTCCTTAGTGTATCGATACAAAACATTTTGTATCGATAAACAAGGCAATTTTACCTATAAGCATCAATAAAATAAAGTGTGTATCGATACTAAGGGCAAAAAATTGTTTCCAGTATCAAGACTTAGAGGTCTGTATTAATACTTTTGGGATATATATCGATACTCCTACTTGTGCATTGATATATTTTACCAAAAATCACAACTTTAGCTAATGCCAAAGCCTCTATCGATACAAACACACTAAGTATCGAGACCACACCTTGGGTATTGATACCAAATCTTTTTGTATCAATACTACATGTGAAAATTTAAATTTTTGGCAATATGAAAGCTTCATATCAATACTTATGCACCAGTGTGACTTGCACATATGTTAGGCTCTTTGAATACCTCACCTTGGTCAGAAATAGTGGAAAATTAACCTATACTCATATGAATGACTTCGATGACACCCTGTACAGTGACCTTTGATGGCTTATTTGTACATTTTTCTTTAATACGACCCATATACACTTCAATCCTTCCCCCCAAAAAATTTACTTGGCATTATGTCACCTAATAGTGCTTGGTGACATGGCACCCAACAGTCATCTCCATTTTTATATTTTTATATTTTGATTCTGTAACAAGGTGTCTACAAAGAGAAATTTACCTATCCAAGTTTAGGATATCAAGTTAACACTTGGCATATTATGACACCTAATATTTGATAAAATAAGGTGTATTAGCAAGTTTGGAACTTCTTTATAGTTTTTAAATTTCTCTCAGCCATTACATACATGGATATTAGCCTTCAAATCATGCCATCACTTTTAAGGCTTGACATGTGATGCCATATTAATTTTGGTAATCACATTGATGTATAAGCTTTGGATTCCTTCAATGACTATTGCTACCAAGTATATTTCTTATAAGACATTTATCTTAGAGCTAAAACCTTTTTTAAGCGATTGCTTTAAGAAATCTATAGTCTTTAATGTAAGGCCATTTTTGTTGCAATGACAACACAATCGTTACATTTTCCTATTTTACTTGTCCTCCAAATTAGAAAAACCTTTTATTTACCTTTCCAAGCATTTTTTATCTTTACCGACATAATTCATTTTGGAATTCAAATGTGCTTTCGAGTTTCGTTTTCAATATGCAAGTGCTACAGTGTCTTTTTAATAATGAAATTTTTAGACATATTTAGGAGTTTCTTCCTATAATCATACCAAGTTGAAGGCAATTTAGAAATTATTACCTAACTTGTACTGATTTAGGAACTATAACCTTTAGGTCACGAAACCTACTAACTAGTACTTGTAATTCATGAATTTGATCCATAATATGTATGTTATCAATCATTTTGAATTCAAAATATTTCATTATGAAAAATTTATTTGTACATTGCCTTTTATTGTATTTTTCTTCCACTTGCTTCCAAATCTTAATGGGAGACTTGATTGGCATGTAAAGATCATATCTACGATTGATAGGGTATTTAGTATGTGTCCTCGACAAATGGACTTGGCATCTTCTTGCTTTTTTTTAACTTTTTCCCTTTTTTTTTGGGACTTGCATCATTGGTAGGATTATCTATTTGCTTCTGATTTGGATCCAGCATATAGGCAAGATTCAAATCAGTAAGAAGAACTAGCAACTTATCCTTCTACCAATTAAAGTTAGTGCCATCAAAATGATCCAATTTCTTGAACTCCTAATTCGTCAGTTTTATAGGTGGTATTCGTCTCAATGGATATTATTAGTAATTCTCTAAAATTGTTGGAAACATAATCTATATCGGTAGATTCAAATGAAATTAGAATCAAGACTTTGAAGTATGATGAATCACTTTCTTTAGAGAATTGATTGCCCTATATAAAGTACACTGACAAAGTAAGGCAAATAATACTCCCAAAATACAACGAAAACTTATGAATTTTACAATTAGCAATATGATAGAATTCACTAAACTCTTATTTTTTTAATAAAATCTAATAATTTAATTTAACCATTAAAGTTGCTATATATAGACTGTAGACATCGTATTTTGTCCAGGCTAATTTTTTTTAACAATCTGGAGCATCGACGTAAGAGGGGACAAGTCGCCCGACGAAAAAGTTTTTAAGGACGTCAAGAAGGCCTAGAGATCATATCAAAGGTAAATACAAAGATGTGGCATCAAGGGACGTAGTCTGAGGTATCC
>JBBYHO010348103.1:5570-28411 GCA_038382025.1 Adansonia gregorii | reverse complement strand
ATGCATCATGTTATGTTCAATCCATGCACAAATCCTTAGCCTAGCATGTTTCAAGCATGTTTATACGTTGACTTGCCTTTTGTAATGAATCATTGTCATTTTTGGCATGCTTTACTTTATGAGATATGTGTATAACACTTTCTTTATTAAGACCATTGGTAAAGTTAGCATCCCCATTCATGCTATGTACCACTCCATGTATGTTCATTGTCTTCTCCTTGTCTAAATGCACATTTAATGATTGTCAAAAACTAATTTTCAAAACCTCCCTAAGCCAAACATGCTAACCTCAACCAATGAGGACTAGCATGAAGTTAGCATTTTCCTTAAAGTTAACTAAAAAAATCTTGGGGAAGACAAAGTTTTCCAAATCTGTAATCCTGATTAAACAAGCTCAAAACTTTTGATTTTCCAATAAAAATGGCTTTGCACTTGTTCTATAAATGTTTGTGCCTTTATTTTGAGTCAAAACCTTGAGTCGTGTGATCAATGACTTGTTTCATTATCCTAAATTACTACGGGGCTGTGCAAATGAGTTCGCGATGCTCATGCCATTCTTTTCCTACAGTCATGGATGTTTGAATGTCAATGACTCGAGTTTGGACACGTAAACATAGAGAAAATAAGAAATATCCTCTGCTTTATTTTGTCCCTTGCTAGCAGCATCACTGTTACAAATTGAAAAATCTCTTTAAAATCCTAGATGATTTTTTATGAATTTTTTATTTTTTTTGAAAGTATGTCAAAATATCTTTAAAACAAGGTCTTATTCATCCCCGGATCAGTCTGAATGAAAGAATTATGATTTTTCAAACCTAGATTGTCTAAAATCCCTAGAGTTAACAAAGTGCATTCTGCTTGGGCACTTTATGCCTACTAAATGATTTTTCCAAATCCCTCCAACATTTTTCCTAAAAAGTTCATGAAATTCCCTTTCTGGGAAGGTATTATTTGCAATTTTTTGATACCAAACGAGTTTGGAATGATTTTTTGAATTTTGACAAACCTTTTTCCTCGCATGCTTTGTTAGTAGCGCAATTGACCCGAATCTGAAAATTTATTTCCTCAGAAAGTGATTTTTTGGGATATTAGGAATATTTTTAGATTGACCCTCATCAAGTTATCTTTTTGACAGTATCTTGCCCATCCTCTAAAGCCTTCAAACCAATCCAGCATAAATTTGGAAATTGGGATCGCGCGATGTTATCTCTTATTCTCGGTCATGGTCAAAATTAAGTTGTTTTCTCGAATTTGATCTCGAGACATTTGAATGTCTCCGTATCTCTCTGATCTGACTTAAGAACATGCTTTGACCTCCCATAGGCCCCTATCAAGGCATGAATATGTTTCACATCTTTACCATCCTCATTCATAATAATTTCTTTTACCAAAAGTCGCCAAAATGCTCACTCATTTTCTAAATCACAAAGTTTTGTCAACTTAAGATTTGCAACTCAAATTCTCTAAAGAGTGTTAGACATGTCACTTTTGGGGATACTTTAACCCTAACCTTTCAAGGGGATACTCTAACCCTGCTTTTCAAAATTATCAAGATTTAAAAATCTTCCTTTGTCAAAATTATTTATTATCCATGGGGATACTCCAACCCCTTCTTTTTGAAGGGATACTCCAACCTCGCTTTTCAAAATTGTCAAAATTTAAAAAATCTTCCTTTGTCAAAATTATTTATCATCCATGGGGATACTCTAACCCAATCTTTTCGAGGGGATACTCTAAACTTGTCTTTCAACTACAATTAAATTTTTCTCCTTCTCGGACTTCCATGAATGTGTCAAACAAACCATGTTCAATCAAGGAACCCAGATACGTCTCAAAAATCATCAATTTAGTTATTCCTAGATAACCGATGTCAATTGCAAGATAAATTTCAAAAGTTCATCCCTTTTCTTTATCACTACATTGAATGGTCCACGTTATGTTACTTTATTCGTTGCCTTACTAACATGATTTCTTTGTGATGATTATTTGCATTCATGTTTTCAAAACATTTCAAGTAAAACTAAAGGTAATATTCCACGTGGGTATCTCTCGAGTGCCCAAAGTAGAAAATTCTATTTTTCAAAGTAAAATCCAAAGGTTATTTTTATTGAAAATCTTTATATTCCCCATCTCTCCGGGGCGTGTATGAGATTAAATCTTTCCATTAAAACCAAGATTTCTATTTCTATAAAATTCATGCATTACAAGGGGGTTATATTGAAATAGTGATAAGTTAAGATCGAAAAAATCAAAATTGAGATAAGACATAGCTAGTCAGGTGTCAATTTCGGGCGTCATAAAGAGGTTCATGCTTTATTATGCATCACCAACTCTCGAACCCAAACGATGAATCTTTGTACTACATAGACCATGTAATTGATGTTTTGAGTTTCATAGCTCAAGACATAGGTTTCAATAGGCATCCGATCATGCCTAGCCCAACATGATCGGTGTTGACTCTAAGCGTTGGCAATTTCATAATGGTCATCCAAGACCAATAAGATAAACGATTCATCTTATGGTCCCCTTCACTGTATCACAAGTTGACAATCCATAAATTCTCGTTCTCATCATGTCACAAAGGAAAAGTCTTGATCAAGAAGACATTTTCAAGTTAAAAAAATATTTTAAGTTGTATACACTCATAGATTCACCAATATCCACATCGAGGCACATTGCGACAGTGGTTAGTTGAAATCTCCTTTTCTTCCTCTTTCCTTTTTTTTACCTTTTTTCTGGTTCCCCTTATTATGCTCTCAACCTCTTCTTAATTATGAATTTTCTCTCTTTGAATGCCAAGTTACGTCTCTATTTATAGTGACTAAAAACCCTAGATTGGAGAATCTTATTCAAAGTAACAAATCTAGATGTCACTTTTAAAGAAATTTTGGTTGATAAATTCTAATGCTTTTTAAGCAAGTATTCGTTAGCGTAAGCCTTGCAAACCAATCATTATGGCTTGAGAGGTATTAATGTTAATGAGGTATTTCTTTATCTATAAGATTTTCTAGAATAATTGTTGTTAGCATCTTACATGGATAAAACCTATGAAACACATTGGCCTTGCAAGGGAATTGTAAAGAGTTACAATTATGAGATCCTTTTGTATTAAAGTCATATTCTAAAACTATTTTTGGCCATTGTCTTATCAAGACAAGGCATTGAAAATGCACAAAGATGACATATATAGGCCTCCATCCATAAGATGCATGTAACTAATCTCATAAGTTAAGGTATATAGATACTTGGGGACATTATATGGGTGTTTGCTATGATAGCAAGTTCATTAAACATGACCTGGTATGAGAGGTTCATTTGGTATTTCACTTAAGTATCTTTGAAAATACTCTCGTGTGTCAATAGTGTAAGTGATCCTTGGACTTGTGACACAAAATCATCTTGTATATGAATTATCATACTTAAAGCTCATTACAAACAAGTTCAAATGGATGGATGCCAAAATAAGGGTCGTTTTAGGTATGTTATGAAACATATTGAAGGTGAATGAGTAGTCCAAAGAGGATTCATCGCCTCAAGTGATATGAGAGAACATATCTCGCATGGATTTGGCCTGTGTGAACTTAAAGTCCTTGGCCAAGGCAATAACAGTTATGAAGTTAACACATAATGGTTGCATATTAATGAATTAAAAGTTGACATTGAACTATGCTTTTACTGATGAAAGGATATTTATTACACTAAGATACTAAACACTAAAGGGCTTTTCAAAATCATATTGACACTCCTACATGTTAGGTGGCCATGATGCTTTGCTACATGTCAATTTTAGTCTATAAATATAAAATATTCTTTATTGAGCTATTTTATATTTGTTGCAATATGATGGAGGCCTTATAAGTCACACACAAGGGTGATTAGTAGAAATTAAATTAAGACTTGGCTAATATGTCTAATTCAAGTAATGGTTACTTAGGCCTAATTTGAATAAGTTCATATGAGCCAGGGGCAAAATTATAATTTCTTAAGAATTAAAATTTTGAACCCTAGATATATTAATTCAGGTTTAACATCCCATTTATCCTAAGAAAGGCTTAAAAAATTAGCCAAGAAGACTTAGAAAACTTGATTGACATTTTTCTTTGAAACCCTAAGAAGTTAGTGTAATCTTGGGTTTTTTACAAACGAATATTGTTTTCTTCTTTGTTCTTTGATTATCTAATCAAGATTTTCTAAGTGTAAGAGAAGATTGTTTAAAATCTAAGCTACTAGCACGGCTCTTGACAATGAAATCTCTTTTTTTTTTGAAAGTTTTCTAAGTCACCTATGTGGATAACCATTAGAGGCTGGACAATTGTATAGCTTTGGTTTATGAAAACTGGGCTCAGTGTACATATTCTTTGGTCATGGAATTACTAAAAGAGTTTTCAAGATTGAGTTATGCTTGAATCTTGAATAGTTTTTTTAGGTTTTTTTATCTTAAAAAATCAATCAAGATCTTGCAAGATGATTATGTTTAGGGAGTCTCAGAATAATTTGTTTGATTAGTTTTCATTTCTATCTTTATGGATTATTTTATAAATTTTTGAATTTATAAATTTTTGAAAGCTGATTTCTTGCCATCCTAAGACTTCCTACAAGTGGTATCATAAGCCTCCTCGTATGGATTTGATTAATCTTGTGTTTTAGTTGTTACCATTTAACGAATTTGTTGTTTTAATGCTATCTTAATTCATTCTTTAATTTAAGTATCAAAGAAAATTGTTTCTTTTTGAATTTGAAATTTCTAGCAACCTAATTCATATTTAAAATTCAATTTTGATTAGTTATGATATGATTTTACAAATTGAATTTATATTGGGTTCATCGGCTGACAATTTGTTGTTGATTAGTGCTACGTTAGCTCTGTTTTGGTGTTTTGTTATGTTGATTTTTTGGGCAGCCATTGCTATGATTTCTTCCTTGGTTTATCATCTTGAAAGTGTTATGAATTGTTCATAAAACTTGTTGGAAAAATTAGGTTGAAATTAGCGTTGAAAATGTTTCAATTCTAGGCTAAAATGAGTGATTAGTTGTGTTTGAAGCTTGCAACATCTTGTTTTCTTTCTTCAATCATGGTGCACATCAATGGCAGCAAGGAGTTGCTGTAAATTTACTTTATCTTTAGAGATTTACTAGGAGGAAGATAATATTGTTAGAGTTGGAGTAGGATGGCTAGGATAGTTATGCATGGGATAAAGTCTAATTTGAGCTAAGATTTATTCAAATACGCACCACTA
Organism: Adansonia gregorii; assembly: GCA_038382025.1. Lineage (NCBI taxonomy): Eukaryota > Viridiplantae > Streptophyta > Magnoliopsida > Malvales > Malvaceae > Adansonia > Adansonia gregorii. Next base: position 23,174 of record JBBYHO010348103.1, on the reverse strand, counting down.
CAATCGTAATTGGAGTAGGACTTTTATAATTTTATTTTTGAGATTTAAATATGATATGATCAAATTTAATTAAATTAAAAAATAAATGCTAAAAGTTAGCTTGATTGGTGCAATACACCTCCCTAAAAGGTTGCATCCAATTAAAAGTTTTATGTATTGTAGACACCTCATTTTGTGCATGCTTCTTTCATACAAATACGGCCTAAGTGGAGACTTTTAGATGAAATACACCAATTTCACTTCTCGGGCCAATTTCCGACATCTTAGGACTTACTTGAATGTAATAGAATAAAATAATCAAAATAAAAAATTAGGAACGACTATCAGGTGCTATGTCATCGGTAATTATAGGCAACATGGCGCTAGGTGAAAACTTTTTTTTGATGAAGCTTTGAAATGCCTAAGGATCGTATTAAAAAAATGTAAAAAGATGTTATTTTCATGAAATTCATGATGATTTATGGATTGATATATCATCATGTTTTAGTCATTCGAGGCACTATCAAGGTTATTCAGATCAAAATGGATTAGTTTCTTATCATTCCTGGCTTATGTAACAAGTTCGAAGAGCCAGAGGTGCGTAAAATTCATATTTTTTGGCGCAAGTATCAATACATGACCCCTAGGTATTGATACGAGGCCTTCACATCATCAAAAATTCAAGTTTCATGGTTTTTTCAATACAAAAGAAGAATGTATCAATATAAGTGCTTGTGTATCAATACATGGACTTGTGGTATCGATACAAGGCTTGGTAGTAGCTAAAATCATGATTTTAGGCCAAAATGTATCGATACATAAGTGGGAGTATCAATACAACCTGCGTGTTATCGATATAGGCTATGTGATATCCATACATGTAGGCTAGTTTTTGTATCGAATAGGGAGGCAAAATTTTCTCTATGTATTGATACAAAGTTCTTTGTTGTATTGATGCAAAATAGGCTATTTTTAGCTCTTGCACCATTGATCTAAAAATTTGACTTAGCCACGTTCTTGGCACCAAAATCATCAAAATTCATAGCAAGCCTCATCATTTGACTTATGATTGGATCAAATGAATTTTTGAGGCCCAAAATGACTAGAAAATAAGACATTTTTCATTAAAAACATGGTTTGTTTAATAGCATACTAGGCCTTTCTCCATCAATAGACTACATGAAATAGTTTGCTCTACCATAATGCTTGCCATAGCCAATGAAAACCATGCCAGCTAAGCATAATACCTAGGGTTATTGCATGATACATGAGAAAAACCCTAAAATGCCTTATTTTTTTGGCTCTTAAGCTTTGGTTGACCATGTATAAAAAACAAAAGGCTCAATAGACATAACGACACATGCATTCTCACACTCTCTAGACACACACATAGACCACATTTTTGAAAAACCAACTTTCCATTTTCATAGCTCTTCCTTCAACCTTTCAAAACCTCTCCAAACCCTTCATTTCTTACTTCTTTTCGCCTATCATTTCGAAGCTCATCTTTGATACTCCTTCTTGCTCATCCATAGAAAGTAAAGGAAGGAAACATAAGCCAAAAACCAAGAATATAGAAAAATCATAAGAACATAAACATTACAGCTTTGAGTGGATAAAGAAAAAAGAGGTTTTACAAGCTTTATTGGTATATTTTCTATACCTTTCTCTTTCTTTCTTTGTATGTACACATATCTTTTGTCATCTTAGGTAATCATTCCTTATGAAACCATGTTCTTTATAGGAAAACATAGATCTTTGAACTTGTTTTGATGATATTTTGAGTTTATGATGCCTTGTTGTTGCTTAAGTTCTTCAAAAATCAAATTTTTCTTAGCTCATGTTAGAATAACCACTGTTTTGATGATACTATTATTCATGCATGATAATTAATAATACAATGTTATTTCAAGATGTTTGATGTTTTATTAAGGTTAATGAGCTTTGTGTGGGCTTGATGACATAAAAGTTATGTCTTTGGTGCTGTAAAGATTTGCCATCACTTGTTTTATGCCATGGAAACATTATCTCACATGTACATACCATTTTTTATGTTATGAGCATCCTCTTAATTGTTCATGCACTTCTCTAAATTTCTCACATTTTTAATATGTTTTATGTGATAAAAATGTTGCCTTGTTGTTGCTTTAGCTTATGTTTGTCATGGATGCCATGTTTAAATGCTTTACATGATTAAAAGTGGTTTCCTGATACCTTTGTATGGTGTTTGTTTATTGCAAAACCTTTTTTCAAGAAACCTCCAAAGTTAACCTTCAATAAATAGTGATTAAATGCATTTAATGTTTTCACTAATTGGCCTTCTAATACTGGGGAAAAATCAAGCTTTTCATGCCTAAATTCATGGTTAAATAAGGTTAAGCATTTTATTTTCAAGATAAAATAGCCTTTTTTCTTGTTTTGAAATGTTTGCCCCTTGATTGTGAGGTCAATACCTTTTGCTAATGACTTGGTTAATAGGTTGTTCCATTGTCCCAAAATACTCCAAGGTTGTGCGAATGAGCTTGTCGAGCCATTGTCACTGACCTATTTATTGTAGATATTTAAATGTCTATAACTCGAGCCTAAAGCTAGAAAATAAATAAAAATTCCCTATTTTGCCCTATCGCAATATAACCATAACTTCAAAAATCATTTTTGAGCTCTAAAACATTGTCATAGAATTTTTTATATTTTCCCTTGAAATGTATCAAATTACCTTTCCAATAGTGTCTCATTTGCCCTTGGATCATTCTGAATAAAGAAGTTACAATTTTTCAAACCTTTACTATTTAAAACCCCTAGATTAGTCATTTACATTTTGTTTGGGCTATTTTAGCCCATTAAATGATTTTTATGGATTTTAAAGTATTTTTCCTAAAAATTTCATGAAATTTTTTTCTAGAAACATATCATTTTTTATTTAATGAGTCCAATGCAATTTTTCAAATTTCATTACACCTTTTCCCCTGCATGTGCTACCAGTGCTGAAGAAAACTCAACTTTAAAAATTAATTCCTCCTCGAAGGTCAAGTTTCTAAGATTTTTGAAATATTTTTATATTAATAGTCATTGCGTTAACTTTCCAACAACACCTTGGTTATCCCTTGAAGCCTTCGAATGAACTTGATATAAACTTGGGAAGGGCCATAGCATGATGCTGTCCCCTATTTTTAGACTTAAAAATTATACGAATATTTTATAATCACTTTTTTAAGGCATTCAAATGCCTCAAAATTCATTCAATTAATTCCTTAAGGAGTTAAGCCCCACAAACTAGGTCTTTTTAGGGTCGGTCAAGGTTGAACCAAAAAAAATTATCTTCTATTTGAATTATTGGTTTTAAATTTAAAATGCCTATTTTCATTATAAAAAGTATTTTTTCTTTCTAAAAAACAAAAAAGAAAATTTTTAAAATTTTCATCTTTGGGGATACTCCAACCTTATTCTTTGAGGGAATATACTAAACCTCCTTTTGTAAACCTCATTCAGATTTAAAAAATCACTAAAATTTTGCTATTAAGGATACTTAAACCCTATTTTTCAAGGGGATACTTCAACCCTACTTTTCACTCAAAAAAATTCAAATTTTCACTCTTCTAAGCTCCTTGAGCCTTTTAATCAAGACTTTTTGTTTCAAGCTTCAAGCAGCCATCGACTCCAAATGCATCTCAGAATCTTCATCTCAGTTATTCCTTAATAATAGAAGACAATTACAAAATACATCTAATCGTCCCTCCTTTTATGTTTGTGTGTTTGTTTCTATGCAATAATATTATATTCTTTTTTTATTGTACTAACACGTTTCCCTTTTTGATGTTTATTCTGCATTCATGTTTTCAAGTCATTTTTTTAAATTTATAAGACAATGTTCCATGTCAATATCTCTCCAGTGCTTGACATGGAGTACCCAATTTTCAAAAATTAAATCCGAGGATCATTTTAATAGAAAAAACTCTAAATTCCCCATATCTCTTAGGTGGATACTTGATTTAATTTTCCTTAAAACCCAAGTTTACAATTTTCATATAATATTTATGCATTAAAAGGGGATTATATCAAAATAATGACAAGTTGAAATAGAAGAAACTGAAACTAATGTAAGACATGGCTAGTGGGTATAAATTTTGGGCGTCATGGAGGTGCTAATCTTTCTTCACGTGTAACCAACTCTTGAACCCAACCAAAGAATCTCTAGACCTCACAGACCTTGAAATTGGTTTTCAAGTTTTGTAACTCAGAATATCAATTTCAATAGTTATCCAATTATGCCTACTCCAAAATGATCGGTGGAAACTCCATGTCTTTAACCATTTCGTGGTACCCATCCATGCTTGGTTGGAAGAGCGATTTGTTCAATGGCTTTCCCCTTACTTTCATCTCATTATGCTCAATCCAAATATCTAACAAGGGATAACCCAAAGGCAATTCATTCTAAGTCGTGCGCATCACCATCTGAGCGATTCGGGTTGTACTAAGGGTACATCACGACAGCTTGGTGACTCTGATAGGGATAATTTATGTAGGTAGGCCATCGCTGGGTCCTCGATTTCTTTGATATTGGTCATAATTTAACTATAATCCCCTTTAGCCTTTGTCTGTTAATCTTTTACTTTTTATGATTTTTTGTCTTGTAATCATTAAAGACTACATTGTTCCTAAATAATACCAATTTGATATGCACGATAATAGGGGGTAAATAAAAAGGTTTGACTATTTCCTTGACACATATTATGCACTTGCATTTGAATTCAATTATTAGCAAACTCCATGGTGGGATTTGGTCTCAAAATATTCGAAGGAAATGAGTTATCCGCCTTTGTGAGTAACGTCTCATAAAAGAATAGTAAGAACTTTTGGGGTGTAAATTATCTATGTCTCTTGTGACTAACTTTTTGCATTTGCATAGGGAAGTACATCCACTAGATTGAATCCATTCCACCAAGCTACAATGGCCCTAGATTAGGTGCCTCGACTACTATTAGGATAAAGGGGTAATTCAGATACTAATTGAGTTGTCAACTCAAACTCATATAGTGAATAGTACGAGCCATACCATGTTAAACTATACCGGAGCACTGTTAGAATAACTCAGAGAATAGGAATACTTGGAGAAACAATTCTTACCTTTACTCTTATACATCATAGTTACATAGGCGGTAATGAATAAACATTGTTGCCCATGTTTTTCATTTCATGCACTAAGAGATATCTCATTTTTTGTTTTTTTTTTGTTAGAGCATGCCGTTATACTATTCGATTGATGATTGACCCTCGTCGAGAGGCCCCATATTGCCTTTTAAGGAATAAAATCCATCAGGGTAAGTCGTAATGTTGTTTTATTAATGCTAAAACATCAACCAATAGACGATGGTGAGCAAACATCATTGTCTAGATAATTAGTGATGTCTTAAGAGACATCATGCTATCTCATTATAGATAAACCACTTGAATAAGTTATTACCATGTATGACAAATGACTTGAAATTGACTTATTATTATATGGTGAAAATAGAGTCGTCACTACCCAAATGTTAACTTTCATCCTAAATAGGACATTGTAAGGGCAATTGCAACTGGACATGCCATTATACTCTTTGTGCTAGCCTGGGCTTTGGCATATAAGCGACAATAGACATGGTTATTTGTTTCCATGACAAAGGCATTTTGGTGCCTTAATGTTTTTCTCAACAAAAAATTTTTCATGAATTTTTACCTTTCTTTTACCTTTTTTTTCATTGCTAAAAAAATTACTTGTAGTCATATTCTCTTAATAAAAAATTGAAAGGCATTTGTTAGTAAAAAAAGAATAAGAAAAAAAGGGCCTTCTAAGAAGCTTGAGTTAGAAAAAGAATAAACAAACAGTCATGAGCCAAACAAAAGAAAACACAAAGGAAAAAAAAAAAGAAAAAAACAAAAACAAAAAATAGAAGAGTTATTAGGGTATAGTTCCTTTTAATTCCTTAATGACATTTTGCATGGCATTCAGACCATTTTAGGCCTAATATATAGAGAAACACCCTTAACATGTCCTAACTATCATTTATCATTCTTTATTCCATAATATATCCATGCATAGATCATTACATGATGCTAAACCAATCTATTATTTGCATTTAAAAGGTTATAGCATAGGGGATTAGTTAGAAGCGAGAGTAAGTACTTTGGAAGGCATCTAAGAAAAATTGAGGCATGATATTTAATAATTAAGAGAATAGTTTGCAAAACTAGTAGGGGCAGTTATGGACTTTGTTAATGCTAAAAATGATTCCACTAAAGGGGCATCATCATTTGCAATTGCCTAAATAGGTTAGAGTGCAGCAAATTTGTTGGAAATGCATGTTAACATTTTGGAAGGAATTGTTGAAGAAATTAGGCAAGATGTTTAGGAAATGAAGGGACAATTTTTAAAATTGATCAGGATGATCTCAAACCTTGATAAATTAAAGACAAACTACTCTCATAAATCACCCTCACCCTCACTTACGTTAGGAATATAGATTCAAGTAGCCAAACTGATATAACCCACATAAAGCCTCTAATATTGTATTCTAGCTGATATTTAAGGCCTACCATTGTGGCCCCATACCATTATGGATGACCCACTCTTTAGTTAAAGATGCCTTCTCATCACCTTTTAACCACCTTTTTCTTTACTATCAAGAAATTTATGAACGAAAAAGGAAAAATGGATATGGTTAGCAATGATAGCTAGTTGCAAGTGGACTCAACTTCATACCTTGCCCAATCTTAACCACTTTGATGCAGCTTCCTTAAGCTTGAACCTATACCTATACTTCTCTACTTTACAACTAATGTACCCTATTAGTTATAACCTTCATTTACCTTTCCACAAAACACCTAAAACTTTAACCCATAAAACTACAAATACTTAAGAAACCTTGAAGACAACTTAGGAGATGCCAAGATTTGACTCGATCTTGAAACCTTATTATGAATTGCACCAAAAGCTATAGCAAGACCAATTTGTTGTGCCCTTCTATGTTGAATTAAGAAAACCATAATATCCCAAAAGGTCAAGAGTCAAGGGGATGTTAATTGAAGAAACCTCACATCATGGCATTATTCAACCACTGTTCCACCAATTCTTCCAAACACCAATCATGGTATCATTAGTGAAAGTCTCTACTCTAGCCAACATATCAATCAAAAAAAAAAACTAAATAAATAGTGTCAAGCCATTTTCACCCTCTCTCGGTTAATTCCAAGGAAATCTTCCTTGTATTATTGCAAAGCCATTTGGTAACATGTACACCCATTAAACCTTGATGCTTACCATATCTTAAGTGGTATGAACCAAGAACCAAGTATGAGTATCATTGTGAGGCCCATGGATATTCCATTGAAACTGGGTGACTTTTAAGAACATAGTGCGATCTCTTACTGATGATGGATAGTTTAATCTAAAAGCCTTGATTGGTAAAGAACTCTATAGGACGGATTGAAGCTTCAGATGGTGATATGAAAGATGTTTTGTCTATAGGCTATAGGATATCAAGATAAGGAAATGTTTATCACAATAATGTTTGCCTACTTTTGGAATCTTTTAAGCATAGTTTTGTGTGCTATAAACATCAATGAATTGTTAAGGAATATGTTTGAATTCATGGGATATTACGGGTGAAGCCAAAAATTTAATTCCTGTATTTTTACATTAGTTTCCCTATCTTTACATCTTATGGATCACCCATAGCATCATTGACCTATTTATTCATCCATTCACTCATCATTGTACTTTTACATATGCATTGTCAATTTTTAAAGAGCTCAATGGTGAGAATGAACTTGTTAAAGCCTGTATTCTTGCAAAACTAACTTGTATTTTTCACCTTTTGCGAGTAAGACATGGGAGAAAATCATGCCGTTCGATCTGATACAGACGTTGGCTCTGTACCTTTGCAATCAGTTTATGGTTTGGAAGCTAACCTTTTTAGCTTAATACAACACTCCAGATTTGTAATGGTTAAAAAGCAAAATCAATAGGAAAAATTGGGATTCAGAGGCACAATAGAAATATGACCAGCTTAAAGAAAGAATACATGCCATGAAAGACAAAAAGGGATTCAAAAATGCTAAAAAATTCTTGTTGGCCCAAGATGTGATAAGGCCCTTGGATTTGAGAAATATGATGGACTCTATGGCTCGAAAATGGATTCGATCTCTTATAGTTGCAAAATGCTAAGTATGTTAGGGATGAAAAGTTACTAACCCATATCTTTTCAAAAAGTTAAATGTGGGCGACATCTAAAAGAAAGCAAATATCTAACTGGAGAGATCTAGCACCGGCATTTCTGGAATAGTTTAGGCACTTATTGGAGATGACTCTCGGCTGATGGACTGTTTAGAACATGAAAAAGAACCCTCACAAAAGCTATAAAAACTACGTTTAAGGTTGAAAGTCGTAACTTCATAAGTCCAACCATTTTTTACTAATAGAGAGATGACTATTTATTTCAAGGATGCTCTGTCATCCCTTTATTATGAAAAGTTGGTTAGTAGTGCCTTCAAAGAGTTTGAAGACATATTGTTTTTGTGGGTAAGATTTTCTTATGGGTAAGATTGAATAAGGGATAAAAACAAGGAGAATAAAATATACTTATACTAAAATACCTTTTGGGAGGAGAAATGATAGTCTTAATGAATATACCCTTAATGGTAAAGATGAAGAACAAATTATTGTAATGCAAGAAGATCCATTCAAACTGTCCTTATCCTAGCCTATACATGACCACCGATTGCAATGGGTTTGTCCACATATTCCAACACTTCTCATTGTAAGCTCATTTGCTCCATATTCCAAAAATGTAAGCTAACTTAGAGACCACCCCAAACTATTCTTAAGAGCCTAAGAGAAAAAGGAAAAGAGTGTATCATTCCATGCCTATCTTCTATATGAAGCTCTTTTTTTACTGGTCTAGAGCCAAATGATTACCGTTTCCCTATAAGGCCTAGAACGCTTTCGTATCTAGAATGGTATAACTCCTATCTCACATGTGAATACCACCAAGCAGTGAAAGAACATGCCACAGAGGATTGCTATGTGTTCAAAGGTAAGGTCCAAGCTATAATTAATGCAAATCTAGCAAAGTTCAAGGAACTTTTGGATAACTATCAGGGGCATCATATTTAAGGGTTATTATTCTTTAAGCAGTATGCTAACTAAAGGTAATTTCTATTTTAGTTTAAATTTTGTACATTTTTTCATTTAAAAATACAAACTTTGATCCAAAATGAATATCTAGTTTTAAGTTTTGAATTTCTTTGGTAGAGGAACCTAGCATGACTAATATTAGTATTGGGGCTAACGATAGGCTTTTCAAAAACAAAGGTAGTCTTGATAAAATTGGTAATCATTTTTAGAAGCTAACTTACTTGGTAAAGCATTTTACCCTAGGTTATTTTGAAAATGAAAAATCTTTAACTAAGGCAATAAATGATTAAAAAGGCTATTTTTTGAGTTACTTGAAAGTCAAACAATCAAAATACGCTCTTAAAGTATTTGGATGGGTAGTTTAATACATGTTATGATTGTGTTGAGCCCTCAAGACTTCGCAAGCCTTTTTAAAAAATCTCGCACTACAAACTCCTTATTTCCTAAACCCATGAACTAGAAAGAACATGAATTGAAATACTCTTTTCCCATCTCCAAAACTTAGTTTCTCACATCTCCTAACAAAAGGGAAACCAATATGAGACCTATGATAATTTAATCTCCTTTTTATATAGACAACCAAACCTGAAGTTCTTTCATGGCAAATGCAACTCAGTGATCTTGATGAATATGCCTATGACTTTTGTGAAAAAAAAAGAATCAAGCATGCATTAAGAAAAAAAGGAAAGAAAAATAACAAATTGAATGTGATTAAGATGTTTAAGAGGTTCCTAAAAGAACCTTTTCTAAAGAATAATTCTTTAGTTCATATAGTCATGTATAAAATAAAAAATGGCCATTTCTTGTAATCTTTTCATGGCCATTTCTTATAATCTTTTCATGAATTATGAAATGAACCCCTTGCTATCTCTTTTAAGTCTAATAAAATTCTTCTTGTGAAAACCTGATCAAGGATTACTCTTCATATCAGGGACTAAAGAGAAAACCTTTGTAAAAGACATGGAAAGCAGATATCCCGCTCTACAATTATGAAAATGCCTGATATCAAAGGGCAAATACTAAATGTGCTAAGCTTTTAAAATCCATGATTCCCTTCAAGGAAAATGAAGGAGATCAAAAAACAAAAAAAGCAATATGGCGTAAAAAATAAAAAAGTCAAAAGTGAAAGAAAAATCAAGAATAAAAGAATAAAAGATAAAGAAATAAGAGATGAATGCCCTTAAAAAAGAAATAGTCCTTGATCTGATCATCCTTGAACATTAAATTTAGTTCTTGATCCCCTTTCTTTCCGAACCATAAACCTTGGCCTACATTAAGTCCTCAAAAAGTCTAATTCGATCAAGCATGGCCATTGAACTAATGGACCTATTCTTTGAGAAATTGTTCTTTTGTAAACTCTGATCCTTGTTAAGAAGAATGATGATGCAATCAATAAAAAAAATAAAAAATAGAAGGACTATAGCTCTAAGGTGAAAACCAAAAACAGGCAGTCTAAAGTAAAACATAAAATTTTTATGCCACTCATAGGATAACTGAGGTCTTGACAAAGAAACTATCATTCCAAAGAAATCTAATGATACTTAAAAAATCTATAAACATCATAAAGTATTATCTTTAGAGGGATAAACTCTTAGGATTACGGTTTTCACCTTTTTAAATTAACCTGACAACCCTGAACCTATCATACCCACCCCTATTGCCAATCAGAGTATCAATGGTAGAAAGCTTAAAAAAATATTAAATTTGGATTTTCAAAGAATTCATGTTCTATAAGGTTTGGTCCATTTACAAGTTTAAAAGAGAGGGAAAATCCATTTTGCCCTTCTTGAAATTTTCCTTGGACTAACTAGAGCTTTTTTTAGACCTTTCATCCTTACTAAAAGGCTTTACAAATTAATATTTTGGGAAACAATGGTCACTAGCTAAGATTAGGATGTATTAAATTATCTTATTCAGAGATTGTGAGAGTGTTATAATAGGGTTGTTTACCTTCTAAGGAATTCGAGTGGAAAAGCACTAATCATATTTTTTTTATTAGGTCGCGAAAGCTCTAACCTTAGATCATTTAATATTAACCTTTGAACTTAATGCACCCTAACCTTTTCAAATTAACCCCAACAATCCTCTGATCATGGACACATTCTAACCATTGACCTTGCTACACTAACATGATCAAATTTGCACAACAACCCCCTAAAACCATTTAAATAAGGTTGACCTTTGGCCTTATTCAAATATGTCCCTAGGGGTGCTCACCAATTGTCAAAAGCTTTAATGTTGCATGTTTAAGGACAAAACTTGATAACTTCTTACCTTCAATACTGAAAAATATTGGTCTAGTGCATGCTTTGTTTAATTTTTCCATTGCTAGGATGAAGTAATTCTGGTCACATGGGATATGACATGCTTTAAATAAAAATATGAAATCGTATAATAAAAAAAAATAAGAGTTTAACCTTGGTCTGATAAATACTAATTTCACATTTCATGTCCTCTAAGGAAAGCTCATGATGTCCTAAAGATTTCAACATGGAAAAGAACCTAGATCCCATTAGAGCAACAAAATACTAAAAGCCTAAGATCATCATAAAAAATCCCACATGTACTCTTACAAACAAAATTGCCCTCAAAAGGTAATACATTAATGAATCACTCTTTAGCAAGGTGCTAGGATGTTGAGAGAAAAAAGTTGACACAAACTTTGATTGGGCCTAAAAATTTTTAGACAAAGGTAGGCCACCTTAGGGAAAATCCATACCAATATATAAGATGAAAGAAAGACAATCAACCCTCTTAATCTTTCATTTATCATAGTGCAATACATATCTAGATGAAAAGACAATGAATGCATGAGTTTGCATATGCATTATATCAAAAGTCTTTGCAATATCTGGATTATTTAAACACACCCCAAGCATCACTCATAAGTTTCCTTATAAGAAAAGCTTATAAGATGCTTTTTCATTCCATATCAAAAGTCAAGCCTAATATAGCTGTCCATATGGTAAGCCTAACAAAGTTAGCACATATTATAAGTCAAGCCCAACATAGTTAGCCATGTGGTAAGCCTAATAAAGTCAGCCCATATCAAAAGTCAAAAGCAACGTAGTTGGCCATGTGGTAAGCCTAGTAAAGTTGGCTTATACTGAGAGTCAATCCCAATGTTAGCTGGCCATGTGGTAAGCCTAATGAAATTGGCCTATATCAAGAGTCAAAGCCCAAAGTAGCTATTTGATCTAGTGAGGTTGGCCAATGTTGAGTTCATCAATGAAAAGTTAGGCATCAGTTGAGTCTATTCGTAAAGAACTAGGCATCAATCGAGTCTGTCCATAAAAAGTTAGACATTTATCAAGTTTGTCCAGGAAAAGCTAAACGCCAATCAAGTCTACCCATAAAAAGTTCAGCACTTGCGAATCTATCCATAAAGATCTAGACACCTGTCGAGTCTATCCACAAAGTGCTAGTCACCTACCGACTTAAAGTCCACATTAGCTAGCACTTGTTTAAGGGATCAAACCCTAGAAAACCTAAAAGCCTAGTAAGAAGGTTAAACTTATAAAAAAGTCATTTAGATTTTTATTGGAATCACCATCAATAGATTATCCCACAAACTTTAATTAGATCTCAAGAAGCATTATTTCACCTCAAACAAAATGATGTCTATTTGTCTTTGCCTTATTCTTGATACTTAGCAGTAGCCAAAAAGTGACAGGTGTAGACACCTTATTTTATTTGAGCCCCTTTTAAACCAATCATGCCCAACTAGATACTTCTAGATGTAATGCCCCTATTTCTCTTCTCGATCCAATTTTTGATATCTTGGAACTTAATTGGAAGGTAATAAAATAAAATAATAAAAATAAAAATAGGTATGATTAGTGGGTGTTGGGTCACTTGGCATTATAAGTGAATGACCTTAGGTAAAAAAATTTTTCATGGAAAGTTTAAATGCCTAAGGACTGTATTCAAAAATGTAAAAAGATGCTATTTTTATAAAGTTCATAAAGATGTATCAATAGATACATTATCATTTTTTTTAAAGGCATCATTGAGGTCATTCGAATCAACGTAGATTAGTTCCCCATCATTCTCGGCTTAGGTAAATGGTTCAGAGAGCCAAAGGTGCATAAAATTCAGAATTTTAGGTGTAAGTAATTATACATGACCCTTAAGTACCAATATAGGGCCTCCATGTCATAAAAAATCAAGTTTTATAAGTTGTATTTATATAAAAAGACAATGTATTGATACAAGTGCTTGTGTATTGATGCATGCACTTGTGGTATTGATACCAGGCTTGACAATAACTAAAATCTTGATTTTTGGGCAAAATATATCGATACACAAATTAAAGTATTTATATAGCCTGTATGGTATTGATACAGGCTATGTGGTATTGATATATTTGGGCAAATTTACTCTTTATATCAATACAAAATCTTTGTATCGATACAGGGAGGCAAATTTTGCTCTATGTACTGATACGAAGTTCTTTGTATTGATACAAGCACATATTTTTGCCTATTTCATGTCATTTTTTAACCCTTACATAATTGATCTAAAAATCTGATCTAGCCATGTTTTTGACATCGAAAATCATTAAAATTTGTACTAAACCTTAGCATTGGACTTATGATTCGATCAAATGAACTTTTGAGGCCCAAAATTAGTAGAAAATAAGACATTTTCATAGAAAACAAGGTTTTTTAGGGGTATACTTGGCTTTTCTCCATAACAGACTATATGAAATAGTCTACTCTACCATAATGTTTGTTATAACCAATAAAAATCAACCAAGTTGAGCATAATACCCAGGGTTATTGCATGGCACATGAAAAAAGCCCTAAAATGCCCTTATTTGTTGGCTCTTAAGCTTTGGTTGACCATGTTTTTATAAAAACAAATGGCTTAGTAAGCATATAGACACATACATTCTTACACTTTCTACACACATTCATAGACCGCATTTCAAAAGAATAACTCACCATTTTTGTAGCTTTTTTAGTGGCCTTCCAAAACCCTTATTTTTTACTTTTTTCACCTCTAAACCCTTCTTCATCCATAGTATCACTCAAAGCTCTTTTTTACTCCTTTTTCTTGTTCATCTATAGCAAATGAAGGAAAGAAACATAAGCCAAAAACCATGAACACAAAAAAATCATAAGAACATAAAAATTACAGCTTTGTGTGGATAAAAAAAAGTTTTGCAAGTTGGTATATTTTTTTACACCTTTCTTTTTTTCCTACATTTACAAATATCTTATGCCATCTTAGTTAACCAATCCTTATGAAACCATGAACTTAATAAGAAAGCATGCATCTTTGAGCTTGTTTTGATGATATTTTGCATTTATAATGCCTTAAATTGCTTGAATGCTTTAACAATCATATTTTCTTAGCTCACCTTAGAACAACCACTGTTTCATTGATTCTTTGTATTTCGTACTATCATTCATGCATGACAATTGATAGTACATTGTTATTTCAAGATGCTTTAATGTTTTATTAAGCTTGATAAGGTTTATATAGGCTTGATGACATAAAAGTCATGTCTTGGTGCTGTAAGGATTTGCCATCACTTGTTTCATGCCATGAAAGTGTTATCGCACATCCATATACCGTCTTTTATGTTAACATTATCATCTTTTTTAATTATTCATGCATTTCTCCACATTTCTCACATTTATAGTATGTTTTATGTGATAAAAATGTTGCCTTGTTGATCCAACTCATGTTTGTCATAGATGCCATGTTTACATGCTTTATATGATTAAAAGTGCTGTCTTGGTGCCTTCATTTGGTGTTTGCTTGTTGCAAAAACCTATTTTCAAGAAAACCCCTAAGTTAAGTCAATATTACCTTCAATAAATGAAGATTAACATAGATTTAATATTTTCATTAATGGTCTTCCAATCATAGGGAAAAATCAAGCTTTCCATGTTTAGAATCATGGTCAAATAAGGTTAAATATTTTGATTTTTAAGATAAAATATCCTTTTCCTTTGTTTTAAAATGTTTGTGTCTTGATTTTAAGGTCTAATGTCCTTTGCTAGTGACTTAGTTAATAAGTTGTTCCATCATCCCAAACTACTTTAAGATTAAATGAATAAGCTTGTGGAGCCACTGTCACTAACCCTATTTATTACAAACATTCAAATGTCCATAACCTAAGCCTAGTCCTTGAAAACCTAAAAATAAAAAAAAACTCCCTTATTTTGCCCTGACAGCATTGTTGTCACAGTGTGGAAAATCATTTTCAAGTCCTAAAACATTTTATTGGAAATTCTTGATGTTTTTCCCTTAAAATGGAATCAAATTACCTTTCCAACGATGCATTGTTTGCCCTCGGCTCATTCCACATGTGAAAGTTATGATTTTTCAAATCTTTGCTGTCTGAAACCCTTAGAACCAATAATTTACATTTTATTTAGGCCATTTTAGCCTACCAGATGGTTTTTATGGATTTTCAAAGTATTTTTTCTAGAAGGTTTGTGAAATTCCCTTTCCTAAAATGGTATCTTTTATGATTTAAAGATTTCAAATAAGTTCGGTGGGATTTTTCAAAGTTCATTAGACTTTTTCCCTTATATGTGCTGCCAATGCTGAAGCAAACTCAAATTCAAAATTAATTCTTTTTATAAAGTGATTTTCTAAGATTTTTGGAATATTTTTATACTAATCCTTATCGAGTTAACTTTCCAATGACACCTTGTTTACCCTATAAAGCCTTTAAATGAACCAAAAATAAATTTGACAAAGGAGATAGCATGATGCTATCCTTGTTTTTGGATGTAAAAATTAGATGAATCTTCTTGAACCACTTTTTCAAGGCATTCGAATGCCTCAAAATGCATCCAATTAATTCCCCATGGAATTAAATGTCCTAAAATAAGTCCCATAAACTCGGATCAAGGCCAAACAAAAAATTAATTTTATATTTTATTTGAATTACTAGTTTAATTTATGATACCTATTTTCATTAGAAAAAATATATTTTTTTGAAGAAAATAAAAAAAAATCTAAAATGTCTATTTTCGGTCATACTCTAACCCCTTTCTTTAAGGTGATACTTTAACCCTACTTTTAGAAACTTCATTTAAATTTCACAGATCACTAAAGTTTTTGCTATTAGGGATACTCCAACCCTTTCTTCTGAAGGGATACTAATTTTCATTCAAAAGTTTTTATTTTCAGACAAAATTTATCGATACATAAAGAATTGTGTGGATACATCTAGGCAAAAATTGCCTAGATGTATTGATACATGATGCAATTTTTCAATACATTCAGGAAACAATGCCTAGTTCGTGGCATTTTTCAGCTTTTGCATAGTCAAAATTCTAACTTAGCCATATGTTTTGCACTAAAAATCATCCAAATTCACACTAGGCCTTATGATGACTAGGATTAGATCAAATGAATTTTTGAGGCCCAAAATTAGTAGAGGATAGGACATTTTCATGAAATACTAGTTTGCTAGGGGCATATTTGAACTTTTCCCATCAACAGGGTACTGCAGCCTCTTTGCTTCACCACTTTGCGTACTACAATCACTAGAAATCTAGCTAGCTAGGTATAGTACATAGAGCTGTCATATGGTACATGGCTAAAACTACAAAATGCGCTTGGTTTGGCTTCAAAAATCTTAGTTAAGCTTTTTCATATAAAAGAGCCAACTTTGGCTTAGCAATACACTACATAGACTAAATTCTAAAAGCAATCTTCCATTTTTATAGCTCTTCTAACAACCATTCAATACCTTTATTCCATACTTTCTTTCACCAACAAAATCCTCTCCATCCATAGTATTATTCTAAAGTTCCTCCTTGCTAACTTCTTCTTTTTCATCTATAGGAAGTTAAAGGATGAAAAGTGAATCAAAAACTAGAAAAACAAGAAAACCATGGGATCTCAAAATTCAAGCTTTGAGGAGATAAGCAAAAAAAAAAGTTTTACAGACTTTGTAGGTATATTTTCTTCACCATTCTCTTTATTTCTCTACCAATACTCATGAGGCAATGTCTTTTATAGGAAAGCATGCATCTTTGAGCTTGTTTGATGATATTTTGAGTTGGTGATGCCTTGATGCTACTTGAATACTTAATCACATTTTTTTTGCTCATCTTAAAACAACCACTGTTTTATTAATTCTTGGCATTCTCTAACACTTTTCATGCATAGCCTTTGATGGTGTATTGTTATTTTAAGATGCCTTAATGTTATTTTGAGCTTGATAATATTTTATGTAGGCTTGATGTCATTAAAATCATGTCTTTCATGCTATAAAAGTTTCCTTCCTTTTACTCCATGCCATGGGCACATTTTCTTATTCATACCATTTTTTATGTTAACATAAGCATTCTTTTATTCATTCATGCATTTTCCAGCATTTCATGCATATTTACTATGTTTTATGTATTTTCATTCCTCTAGCATATGTTTGTCATAGATGCCATGTTTACATGCTTTACATGATTAAAAATGGTTCCTGAATG
>JBBYHO010347884.1:0-28423 GCA_038382025.1 Adansonia gregorii | reverse complement strand
AAGCATCAATATCATGTATCCTAATGAGGTGAATGTGTTTACAATTCTGAATCCAAAAAATAATGAAGATTATTGCAAGAATCCATGTTTGTCTCTTTTAAGGGATAAACTTTGATTCTAAGGAAAAAAAAAGCTTCCTTACAATGCTAAAACATCAATATAAAGTATCCCATTGAAAAGAATATGTTTATGATGCCGAATCATGAGAAGAACGAAGATTATTACAAGAATCCTTGTTTGTCTTTTTCAATAAATAAGCATTGATTTTAAGCAAAATAGAGGAAAAAAATCTTTTATTAGAAAACCAAAGCATTAATATTATATGTCCCGACGAGGAGTATGTATTTATGATGGCAAATCATGAAAATAATGGAGGCTATCACAAGAATCTATCTTTGTCTCTTTTTACAGATTAACTTTGATTCTACAAAAAATGAGGAGAACATGTTTATGTGCCAATTTATGAAAAAAATCCTTGTTTGTCTCTTTTGATGGATAAATATTGATTTTAAAGAAAATAGAGGAAAGAAAAGCATTTCTTGCAACACCAAAGTATCAATATTGCGTGTTTCAATGAGGAGAATATTTTAGTAGTGCCAAATAATGAAAAGAACAGAGATTATTTCTAGAATCCATGTCTATCTCTTTTGACGAAGAAACTTTGATTCTAGAAAATGGATGAAAGAAAAGCATTTCTTGCAAAACAAAAGCAGCAATATCATGTATCCCTACTAGGAGAATGTGGTTATGGTGCCTAATCATGAAAAGAATGGAGATTATTGCATGAATCCATGTTTGTCCCTTTTGACGGACAAGCATCAATTTTAAGGAAAATAAAGGAAAAAAATCTTTTCTTGCAAAATTAAAGCATAAATATTATGCATCGCAATGACAAGAAGGTGTTTATAGCACCAAATTAAGAAAATAATAAAGATTATTACAAAAAGTCATGTTCACCTCTTTTGATGAACAAATATTGATTTTAAAGAAAATAGAGGAAAGAAAAGCTTTTCTTGCAACACCAAAGTATGAATATTGTGTGTCCCAATATGGAGAATGTTTTAATAGTGCCAAATAATGAAAAGAACGGAGATTATTTCTAGAATCCATGTTTGTCTTTTTTGAGGAAGAAGCTTTGATTCTGGTAAATGGATGAAGGAAAAGCTTTTCTTGCAAAACAAAAGCATCAATATCATGTATCCCTATAAGGAGAATGTGTTTATGGTGCTAATCATGAAAAGAATGAAGATTATTGCAAGAATCCATGTTTGTCCCTTTTGACAGACAAGCATTGATTTTAAGGAAAATAGAGGAAAAAAAGCTTTTCCTGCAAAACCAAAGCATAAATATTGTGTGTTGCAATACGAGAAGGTGTTTATGGCACCAAATCAAGAAAATAATGGAGATTATTACAAGAATCCATGTTTGTCTCTTTTGATTGATGAACTTTGATTCAAAGGAGAATGGAGGTAAGAAAAGCTTTCTTTGTGAAACCAAACATCAAGATGATGAAAATAGAAGAGATTATTACAAGAATTCATGCTTGTCTCTTTTGATAAATGGACTTTGATTCTAAGAAAAATAGAGCTAAGAAAAACTTTCCTTGCGAAAGCAAAACATCAATATTATGTATCGCATTAAGGAGAATGTGTTTATGGTGACGAATCATGAAAACAATAGAGATTATTACAACAATCCATGTTTATCTCTTTTGACAGATAAACTTTGATTTTAAGGAAAATGAAGGAAAGAAAAGCTTTTTTGGCAAAGCAAAACATCAATATCTTGCATCCCAATGACAAGAAGGTGTTTGTGGTACCGAATTAAGAAAAGTAATGAAGATTATTAAAAGAATCCATATTTGTCTCCTTTAATGGATGAACTTTGATTCTAAGGAAAATAGATGTGAGATAAGCTTTCCTTGTGAAGCCAAAACATTAATATCATGTATCACAATGAGAAGAATGTGGTTATGGTGCTGAAACATGAGAATATAGGAAAAATAGAAGAATGTGATTTTTACAAGAATATGAGTTTGTCACTTTTTATGGACAAACATTGATTTTAAGGAAAAATAAAGGAAAAAAAGCTTTTATTGCAAAAGCAAAGCTATCAATAGTGTGTATCCCAATGAGCATAATGCATTTACATGGTGAATCATGAAAATAATGGAGATTATTACATGAATCCAAGTTTTTTCTTTCAAAGGATGAACATTAATTCTTAAGAAAATGTAAGCTTATCCTGCAAAATGAAAACATCAATTTGTGCATCCTAACGAGGTAAACACGTTTATGGTGCCCAATAATCAAAAGAATGGTGATTATTATAAGAATCCATTTTGTCTCTTTTGACAGATGAGCTTTGATTCTAAGGAAAATGGAGAAAAGAAAAGCTTTTCTTATTAAACCAATGCTATCATGTATCCCAATGAGGAGAATGTATTTACAGTGCCAAATCATGAAAATAATGGAGATTATTACAAGAGTCCATGTTTATCTCTTTCAATAGATGAAGTTTGATTTTAAAAACATAAAGGTAAGAAAGGCTTTCCTTTTAAAAGCAAAACATCAATATCATGTATCCCAATGAGGAGAATCTATTTATGGTGTCGAATTAAGGGAAGAATGGAGATTATTACAAGAATCCATGTTCATCTCTTTTGATGGACAAATATTGATTTTAAGGAAAATAGAGGAAGAAAAAGCTTTCATGACAAAACCAAAGGATCAATATCACGTATCCCAATGAAGAGAATGCGTTTATGGTGATGAATCATGAAAATAATGGAGATTATTATAAGAATCCATGTTTATCTCTTTTGATGGATGAACTTTAATTCTAAGGAAAATAGAGAAAGGAAAAACCTTTCCTGGAAAAAAAAGCAGCAATATTGTGTATCCTAATGAGGAGAACGTGTTTATAGTGCTGAATAATTAAAAGAATTTATATCATTATATGAATCCATTTTGTTTCTTTTGACCAATGAACTTAGATTTTAAGAAAAATGGAGGAAAAAAACTTTTCGTACAAAGCCAAAGCATTATTATCATGAATACCAAAGAGCAAAACTTGTTCACGATGCCCAATCATAAAAAAATGGTAATTATTACAAGAATCCCTGTTTGTCCCTTTTGACAGACAAAATTTAATTTTAAGGAAAACAAAGGAAAAAAAAGGTTTTTTTTTTCAAAATTAAAGCATAAATATTGTGTATATCAATGAGAAAAATGCATTTATGGTGGCAAATCATGAAAATAAAAGAGATTATTACAAGAATCTGAGTTTATCTCTTTTTATCAAACTTTGATTCTAAGGAAAATGGAGGAAACAAAAACTTTTCTTACAAAACCAAAGCATCAATATCATGTATCCTCATAAGGAGAGTTTCTTTCTAGTAGCGAATCATGAACATAATGGACATTATTACAAGAATCTATGTTTATCTCTTTTGATAGATGAACTTTAATTCTATGGAGAATAGAGACAAGAAATGCCTTTCTTGTAAAATCAAAACATCAATATCATGTATCCTAGGGAGGAAAATGTGTTTACGGTGCCAAACCATGAAAAGAATGGACATTATTACAGGAATCTGTGTTTGTCTTTTTGACAAACAAGTATTGATCTTAAAAAAATTATAGAAAAACATTTTCTTGCAAAACTACAGCATCAACATTGGGTATCCTAATAAGAAGAATGCATTTATGGTGCCAAATCATGAAAATAATGGAGACTATTACAAGAATCACATTTGTCTCTTTTAACAGGTGAACTTTGATTCTAAGGAAAATGAAGGAAAGAAAAGGTTTTCCTGCAAAACAAAACATTAATATCGTGTATCCTAATGAGGAGAGCATGTTTTTGGTGCATAACAATCAAAATAATTAAGATTATTACAAGAATCCATTTGTACATCTTTTGACAGATAAACTTTGATCCTACGATAAATGGAAGAAAAAAAAGCTTTTCTTGTGAAATTGAAGCATCAATATCATGTATCCCAATGTGGAGAATGTGTTTATAGTGCTGAATTATGAGAAGAATAGAGATTATTACAAGAATCTATGTTGTTTCTTTTGACAGATGAGGTTTTATTCTAAGAAAAATGGAAAAACAAGGTTTTCCTATAAAACAAAAGCATCAATATCATGTATCCTAAGGAGGAGAACATCTTTACGGTGCCCAATAATCAAAAGAATGGAGATTGTTGCAAGAATCTATTTTATCTCTGTTGACAGATAAACTTTAATTCTAAGGTAAATGGAGGAAATAAAAGCTTTTCTTGCAAAACCAAAGCATCAATATCATGTATCCTAATGAGGAGATTGCGTTTATGGTACCGAACCATGAAAATAATGGAGATTATTACAAGAATCCATGTTTGTCTCTTTTAATGGATGAACATTGATTTTAAGGAAAATAGTGGTAAGAAAGGCTTCCCTTGCAAAAGCAAAACATCAATATCATGTATCCTAAAGAGAAGAATGTGTTTATGGTTCTAAACCATGAGAAGAATGGCAATTATTACAAGAATCCATGTTTATCTCTTTTAACAGATAAACGTTGATTTTAAGGAAGATGAAGGACAGAAAAGTTTTTGTTACAAAAACCAAAGTATCAATATTACGCATTCTAATGAGGTGAATGTGTTTATGGTGGTGGATCATGAAAATAATAAAGTTTATTATAGGAATCCATGTTTGTCCCTTTTGATGATCAACTTTGGTTTTAAGGAAAATGGAGGAAAGAAAAGCTTTTCTTGCAAAATGAAAAAATTAATGTATCCCAAATAGAGGAATGTGTTTATGGTGCCAAACAATCAAAAGAATGGAGATTATCATAAGAATCCCTACTTGTCTCTTTTGATAGATGAACTTTGATTCTAAGGAAAATGAAGGAAAGGAATGTTTTTCCTGCAAAACCAAAACATGAATATAATGTATCCTAATAAAGAGAATGTTTTTATCATGATGAATCGTGAGAATAAAGGATATTATTACAAGAATCCATGTTTGTCTCTTTTGACATATAAACATTGATTTTAAGGAAATAAAAGAAAGAAAAGCTTTTCTTGCAACATTAAAATATCAATATTATGTATCCCAATAAGGAGAATGTGTTTGTGGTGGTTAGTTTTGAAAAGAATGGATATTATTTCAAGAATCCATCTTTGTCTCTTTTGATGGATGAACTTTGATTCTAAGAAAAATAGATGAAAGAAAAGCTTTTCTTGCAAAACAAAAGCATCAATATCATGTATCCCAATTAGGACAATGTGTTTATGCTGCTGCTAGTTGTCAATGCTACCCGTTTATAATGCTTACTTCTTTTAGCTTGATTTTTAGATTTGTAGTGTAGGAAAGTAGAGATCGTATCCCACAAGGACTTTTAGAAGTTCGAAACTGATTTTGAGAATAGAAAGAAAAGAAACGATGTGATAGGAAAAATAGTAGAATTTAATTAATAAAAATAAATAAGGGTTTAAATTGTTTTTGATTTAAAGTAAAATAAAAAACCTTTGAAAATAATTTAACTAATAAAAATCAACAATGAAAAAACTTTGGTAGTAAATCGATATTACTTACTAGTATATTACTATCAATCATTGAAAACTCTTATGCATATTTTTTAAACAAATAAATTAGTCATGGAATTAAACATGTATTAACTTTCTTACTTTTATTACTTCCTAATTAACCAAGTTAAGCACTATGATTAACCCTTTTCATTTAAATACCCTAAAAGAAGCTTTAGAATATAATTAAAAGATAGCTTTAAAAACTTGAAAAGTTTAATTGATTTAATCTAACAAAATCAAAAGCTGATTTTATTTAAGAAAGACTTGTATTTTTCATAACTTTTAAAATAAAAAATTGACCATCCTCATTAAAGTTATTTTGCTACTTATGTAAAACTAATCAAACTATTGCGTATTTGATTAATTAAACTAGCTTTAAATTAAATATAAGAAAACTACTAGTATGCATCCTAGAAGTTGAAGTCATATAACCATGACATTTAAATAAAAAAACACAAGATATTTGTAAAAGAAAAAAATGCCTTTGAAAACAAATTCATTTATTTCTCATGATGAATAATACAAAATCTTGCAAATCTTTTTACTACCAAATAAAAAACTTAGAAAGACATAGTTTAGAAAATAATGAAGAAAATAGAGAGGAAAAATAAGAATGAGATGATCAAAATTGTTTAACCTTTCTCTATTTATAGGGAAAGAATTCAACTAAAGCTAGGGATAAAGATAATTACATTAATTTAACAAAATAAAAATAAAAATGAATCTCTAATCTTTACCTTGATTTCTTGAGAGGTTATGTGCAATCTCTTCCTGAATGTAGCCATAAAGTTGGATTTGTGGGCTGATTTTCTTCATTTATCTAAGAGATAAATATAATCTAAAATATAATCTTCAAAGGTAATTACTTTAACTTTCAAGCTCTTAACCCAAGTAGAACTTTATCTTCTAACTTCTCCTAGTGTGATCAAAGTTCTTCAAGATCAGCTCATTAGAATTCAAAACCCACACAAATTCCCTAAGTTAGCCAATTTTGCTTCTTTTGTATTTTTCATCCAATTAAATCCTACAAAATAAAAAAGAAAAATAAATGCTTATGATAATTATACAAAATAACTAGAAAAGATTAAAATAGACAAATAATTTATATAAAATTAAGCACTTATCAGCTGCCCAATCATGAAAAAAATGGAAATTATTATAGGAATCAATGTTTGTGTCTTTTGATGGGCGAACATTAATTCTAAGAAAAATGGAGGAAACAAAGTTTTCTTTGCATTGCCAAAACATCAATATCGTGCATCCCAATGAGGAGAACTTGTTCACAATGCCGAATGATGAACTGAATGGTGATTATTATAAGAATCCATATTTGTCTTTTTTGACATAAAACATCAATTTTAAGGAAATCTAAGGAAAGAAAAGATTTTCTTGCAAAAGCAAACCATCAATATCATGTATCTTAATGAGGAGAATATGTTTACTATACCAAATAATAAAAATATTATAGATTATTCCAAGAATCCATGTTTATCTTTTTTGATGGATAAACTTTGACTCTAACTTAAATAGAGGTAAGAAAAGCTTTCCTTGCAAAAGCAAACCATCAACATAGTATATCCTAATAAAGAGAATGTATTTATGGTGCTAAATTATAAGGAGAAGGGACATTATTACAAGAATCCATGCTTACTCTTTTGATGGATTTGATTTTAAGGAAAATAGAATAAAGAAAAGTTTTTATTACAACATCAAGGTCTCACTATTGTGTATCCCAATAAGAAAAAGGTATTTATGGTGGCAAATTTTGGAAAGAATACAGATTATTTCAAGAATCCATGTCTGTCTGTTTTGGCGAATGAACTTTGATTCTAAGGAAAATGGATGAAAGAAAAGCTTTTCTTGCAAAACAAAAGCATCAATATCATGTATCCCAAGGATGATAACGTGTTTATGGTGCCCAATCATGAAAAAAATGAAGATTATGACAGGAATCAATGTTTATGCTTTTTGATGGGTGAATGTTGATTTTAAGGAAAAAAAGGGAAAAACATTTTCCACGCATAGCCAAAGCATTAATGTTGTGTATCCCAATGAGAAAAACTTGTTCACAATGCCCAATCATGAACAGAAGGGTGATCATTACAAGAATCCATATTTGTCTCTTTTAATAGACAAACATCATTTTAAGGGAAATAGAGGCAAGAAATGATTTTTTTGCAAAAGAAAAGCATTATTATCATGTATCCCAATGAAGAAAATGTGTTTTCTGTACTGAATCATGAAAATAACGGAGATTACTACAAGAATCCATTTTTATCTGTTTTGATGGATGAACTTTGACTGTAAGCTAAATAGAGGTAAGAAAAGCTTTCTTTGTAAAATGAAAACATTAATATAGTGTATTCTAATGAAGAGAATGTGTTTATGGTACTGAATCATGAGAAGAAAAGACATTAATACAAGAATCCTTGTTTATCTCTTTTGACAGATATATGCTGATTTTAAGGAAAATAAGTGAAAGACAAGTTTTTCTTGCAACATCAAAGTATCAATATTGTGTATCCCAATAAGGAGAACGTGTTTATGCTAGCAAATTTGAAATGAATAGAGATTGTTTGAAGAATCTGTTTTTGTCTCTTTTAACAGATAAATTTTGGTTTTAAGGAAAATGGATGAAAGAAAAACATTTCTTGCAAAACAAAAGCATCAGCATCAAGTATCCTAATAAGAAAAGCATTTTTATGGTGCCCAATAATGAAAAGAATGGAGATTATTACAAGAATCCATGTTTGTCTCTTTTGACAAACAGACATCAATTTTAGGAAAAATACAGGAAAGAAAAGCCTTTTATGCATAACCAAGGGATCAATATTGTGTACCTTAATGAGGAGAATGTGTTTATGTACTGAATGATGAAAGTAATGGAGACTATTACAACAATCCATGTTTGTCTCTTTTGATAGATATGTTTGATTTTATGAAAAATAGAGGTAAGAAAAGCTTTGTTTGCAAAACTAAAACATCAATATCATGTTTCCCAATAAGAAGAATGTCTTTATAGTGCTGGATCATGACAAAAATAGAGCTTATTACAAGTATCCATGTTGTCTCTTTTGATGGACAAACATTGATTTTAAGGAAAATAAAAGGAAGAAAAGCTTTTCTTGTGACATCAAATTATCAATATTGTATATCCCAATAAGGGAAATGCATTTATGGTAGCGAATCATGAAAATAATGGAGATTATTACTAGAATCCATATTTATCTCTTTTGATGGATAAACTATGATTATAAGGAAAATGAAGGATGGAAAAGCCTTTCTTGAAAAACTAAAGCATTAATATCATGTATCCTAATAAGAAAAATGTGTTTATGGTACCGAATGAAGAAAATAATAGAGATTATTACACGAATCCATATTTCTCTTTTTGATGAATGAACTTTGATTCTAAGGAAAATAGAGATAAAAAGCTTTCCTTATATAACTAAAACATAGATATAGTGTATCCCAATGAGGAGAGTGTGTTTATAGTGTTGAATTGTGATAAGAGTGGAGATTATTGCAAGAATCTATGTTTGTCTCTTTTGATGGACAAACATTGATTTTAAGGAAAATAGAGGAAAGAAATGCTTTTCTTGCTAAACCAAATTATCAATACTGTGCATCCTAATAAGGAGAATGAGTTTGTGGTGGCAAATCATGAAAATGGTGGAGACTACTGTAATAATTAATGTTATCTTTTTTGACGGATGAACTTTGATTCTAAGGAAAATAGAGGAAATAAAAGCTTTTCCTGAAAAATGAAAGCATCAATAATGTGTATCCTAATGAGGAGAATATGTTTATGGTGTCGAATAATCAAAAGAATAGAGATTATTATAAGAATCCATTTTGTCTCTTTTGATGATGAACTTTGATTCTAAAGAAATTAGAGGAAAGAGAAGCATTTTTTGCAAAATCAAAGCATCAATATCATGTCTCCGAATGAGAAAAATGCGTTTATGGTGCTGAATCATGAAATAATAGAGATTATTACAAGAACCATTGTTTGTATCTTTTGATGGATAAACTTTAATTCTATGAAAAATAAAAGTAAGAAAAGCTTTTCTTGTAAAACCAAAAGATCAATATCATGCATCCAAAAGAGAGGAATGCATTTATGGTGCCAAATCATGAGAGGAATACAGATTGTTACAAGAATCCATGTTTATCTCTTTTGAAAGATAAACTTTGATTCTATGGAAAATAAAGGTAAGAAAAGCTTTTCTTGTAAAACCAAAAGATCAATATCATGCATCCGAGAGAGTGGAATACATTTGTAGTGCCAAATCATGAGAAGAATACAGATTGTTACAAGAATCCTTGTTTGTCTCTTTTGAGAAACGAACTTTGATTCTAAGAAAAATAGAGGTTAGAAAAACATTCCTTATAAAAGGCAAACATCAATTAATGGAGATTAACTTACACAAACACCTATTTCCAATTGTTCCTCTGATCATTTATAAGGAGTTGAAGGTCTAATAATGAGGGAAAAATCTAAATGCATGAAACAAGCTTTGCAAGGATTAATCATGGAAATGTAGGCAAAGGAGGCTATTCAACATGAATCAGATGCATTGCCAAGAATGATCACTTTTCCAGTTTGTGTTAAGGCTGAAAAGGGTAAAAAAATAAAGCTTGGAGCCTAATTTACATGTTTAAGATGAATAAAGCCTAATTCGCATGTATTTATGGGCCTATAGTTTAGGATTTCATATTTATGATTTTTTTTAATTTAACCTTTCAATTTTAATTTGTTTAGATAATTCTTAATAAGATTATGATAAGAAGTAGACTTTATCCTTATTGATTACTATTACGTTGTATTTAGGATTTTTATGTTTTTTACATAAGTCCTAATCAGATTAGAATATTATCCTTATTAATTTTAATTGTCTTGTTTAGTTAGGACTCTACAGTTTTTGGGCTTATATATGCTACCTTATTCATGTATTTTTGCAGATTTGAACATAAAAAATATATGGGGATTTTCTTTATTATGTGGGAACTTCTTTTTATTATTTAAATAAGAACTCAAATTGATCTTACCAAGGTCACTTGTGGTGATCAAGATTCTTATACCTTTGGTTCTAATCAGCAGGTTTGATTAGGGTCAAGTTCTTTTTGCTTGACTTTAAAAATGATCCTAGAGGTATAATTCTATCCAATTGAGTTTTAAGTTGATTTCAGCCTAAGGTTCATTATTTCGCATCAGAGCTTTGATTGTTGAAACTGAAGCGTAATCTATCTTTTAATCCCATCATTTCTTTATGTTTCTATTATATTTAATGTTGTCCATCATTTATAAAAAAACAACAAAAAATGTTCTAGTGTTCTAACCTTTTGCTATTCATCATCTTTAAAAAAACCAAAAAGAAGCGTTCTAGTGTTCTAACCTTTTTCCATCTTAAAAAAGATTGTTATTAAAGCTTCATATTCAAATCTCACAATTCTTTGTTCCCTCTTATTGATTTTTCTTCCTTTGATATTTCTTGCTGAATTCATTTCCCTTTATATTTCTTATTTATTTCACTTTCTTGATCTTTCTTATTTATCTTATTAATCAAAGTTATAATACTTCATTGTTGCTTGATGTTTTGGTAAGATCTTTAATAAAGTTCCTTTTAAAGGGCTTGCAAGGGGAACTTGAGTGGTAAAAGTTAAGAAAAAGAGAAAATCATCGAAAAAAGCCAAAACTGAATGAAATACGAGTGATAAACTAACTTATCTTGAGTGTAAACACGTAAGAGAGTGTGTGAGCAAAACTAATCCATTTTATTCTTAACAAATGTTACAGGTTTAAAACTTGAATAGTAGAGGAGATAATATTAAAACCTATATCCAAATGTTTGTGAAGGCTATCTAAGACTAATACAAGATTTTAAGCATGAAGTTTGATAATTTAGAGTCCTTATCTAATCTTAGATCCTCTAGAAGACACATGGGTGAGGAAGAGTAAAAAGAGGATTCTTATTATAATAAGAGTAATTCTAGGAATGGTAAAAAGGTTCTTCCAAAATGAGATAGCAATTTAGGTAGTATTAAGATGAAAATCCTTACTTTTCAAAGGAAAAATGGTCTTGAATTATAGTTTGAGTAGGAGAGGAAGGTAGAACATATTTTTTATTGTCATAATTACTCTAAGAAGAAGAAGGTTAAACTAGTAGTAATTAAGTTCATAGATTATGCTAGTATTTGGTGGGATCTATTTATGATTAATATGCGTAGGAATAGTAAAAGACCTGCTCGATGATAGGATAAAATAAAGGTAGTGATGAGAAAGAGGTTTATACTTAGCCATTACTAGAAGGACTTGTACAGAAAGTTGTAAAGGCTGACTCAAGGATCCATGAGTATAGAGGATTATTATAAAGAAATGGAGATAGCAATGATTAAGGCCAATATAGGGGAAGACTGTGAGGCGACTATGGTTAGATTCATTGGTGGTTTAAATAAAGAAATAGCTGATATGGTAGAATTGTATCATTATGTGGAGATGAAGGAATTTCTATATAAAGCTATCCAGGTGGAAAGGTAATTGAAATCTAAAGGCACTTCAAAATATCGTTCAGCTTTTAGCTCTCCATGGAAGTCACATTAGAAGAATAGCAAAGCTACCATAAAACCTAAAGACGTTGCAAAGGCAAAGGATTCGATTGGATTTTGCAAAGGTAAAACCAAAACTAAATCATCTTCTAAATCACATGATGTTGAGTGTTTCAAGTGTTAAAGATTTAGGCATATCACCTCTTAATGTCTAAAGGACTATGATTGTTATGGATAATAGTGATATAGAGAGCATAGGTTCAAATGATGATGAAATGCCATCATAAGAGGATTTTAGTGATATTGACATTGAAGAACCCGTGCATGGAGATATGCTCGTTACTAGGCGTGCTCTTAGTGTGCAGCCTAAGAAAGATGTGATAAGATATAATGTGAGCACATCTTTATACTAGGTGCCATGCAAAAAATAAGGTATATAGCATGATTATCGATAGTGGTAAATGTTGCTAGTACTTTGAAGGTTGAAAAGCTAAATTTGATAGTGGTAAATGTTGCTAGTACTTTGAAGGTTGAAAATCTAAATTTGCCTATGTTAAAGCATCCAAGATTGTATAAGCTAAAGTGGTTGAATGATTATAGAGAAGTTAAGGTGACAAAGCAAGTGTCAGTAGTATTCTCTACTGGTAACCACAAGGATGAGGTTTCTTTGTGATGTGGCACCAATACAGCTGGTCATCTATTTTTGTAGCATTCATGGCAGTTTGATAGGAAGGTTACTCATGATGGGTACAAGAATAGATACAGCTTTGTAATGAATAACTTAGTTATTGTATTAACACCTCTTAAACCATTGGAGGCATGTGAGCACCAGACTAGGATAGCTAAGGAGTGTAAGATGAAAGAAAAGAAATAAGTGCACAAGAAAAAGAAAAGAGTGATATAAAAAGTAAATGTGTGCAAGAGAGTAAAAATAACATGGTCATGTGCAATAAAGGAAAAAAGTAAAAATGTTGAAAGCAAAATAGGGAGTAAAATAAGAGAGTTATTGCTTTCATAAAAAAAAGTGAGATTAAGAGTACTATATTAGCAAGGTAACAACAATTTGTACTTTTGTACAAGGATGTTTATTTCTCAACTAACAATCTTAACCCTTCTTTGCTAGTATGGTTTTTTCTTTATTATAGGAATTTATAGATTTATTTCTTAAGGAAATAGCATATAGATTACCTTCTTTAAAAGGAATTAACCATCAAATAGACTTTATTCCCAGTTCAACAATCCATAATAAATATAGACACCTTATTTTGTCCAGGCTAATTTTTTGCAAGTGAAAGACGATCGCCGGGTAACAGGTCGCCTGATGAAAAAGTATTTTTGAGAAGGTCAAGAATGCTTATGTATCATACTAAAAAAATGCAAGGATGTGGCATCAAAGGACATAGCTCCAAGTGTTTGGGGATAAAAAACATGGGAAAATTCTTAATTTTGCCTGAATGTATCGATACATGGTCCTCATATATCAATATAATGTTTCAATGACCTAAAAATTTGAAATGTCCCTATTTGTATCGATACAATGTGTAAATGTATAGATAAATAAGTTTATGTATCGACATATGAACTCATGTATCGATACTAGGCCATGCCAGAACCAAAACTTGCATTTTGTAAAGTAGATATATCGATACATATCAACATGCATCGATGCAATGCTTCATTGTATTGATACAATGTTTTATAGTATCAAGGTAATGATCATTATATCGATAACATTTTATTAATACACTGTTTATTGTATCGATACATTTAAGGGTTTTTAGACTAATTGTATCGATACATTCTTCAATGTATCAATACTGCTAGCTATTTTTCATGATCAGGGCATTTTTAACTTGTCCACCATTGATCCAAAGCTCGATTTTAACTCGTTTTTGCATAAGAAAAGATCAAACCCGTACCATATTACAAATTTAGACTTGTGAATTAATCAAAATATTTTTTGAAGTCTCAGTTGGATCATAAAGGGTCAATGTCATATGATCACCCTACTCCTCCCTTATTTGTTGACAAAGATCACCATCAACCACCCTACTTGCTAGTATATGATTTTAGCAATTAAACCAGCCACCCTATTTCCATCACATTGGTAACAAATTGCTTCCTATAGCCACCCTATAGCTATCAATTGTCACAACTTTATCCCCTGAAGAAATGACCAAAAACGCTTGCAAATTAACTCCAAAATGCTAGTATAATAGGCCATCAATATCTTAGCTGAAGGATCTTTATTTTTCTAGCTTGTTTCAACTCTCCCAACTCATATACACATAAAAAAATAGAATCCCGTAGCACTTCACTCAGCATCCAAAAATAGCCCCAAAAACTCACTCCCAGCTACTATACACTCTAAAAAATCATCCTCACAGATACCAAAACCGAAGGCTTTCTTTTTCTCACGTTTCTTTCTGATTAACAATAAGAAAAATAAAGGAATTTAGGCCATCTCTGCTGCTCCAACCACTTGACGAAAATTAAAGCGTTATTGGTGTAACTTCCTACTTAATCACTTTCATTTTTGGTATTTTAGAATCTTCATCATTTTAGTGAGCTTTCCATGCTTTCACCACCCTTTTAGGATTTTCATGCATTATTATGGCTTTTGGTTACGGTAGCTTAGGATTTTGATGCCTTGATGTCCCTTTTGATGTGTATAGTGCCTTATTTCATGCTCATTTTTTTTGACAGCTCTTGTTCATGCATTTTATGCCATACCCATGCATCATGTTATGTTCAATCAATGCACAAATCCTTAACCTAGTATGTTTCAAGCATGTTTATACATTAACTTACATTTTGTCATGAATCATTGTCATTTTCAGAATGCTTCACTCATAAGATGTGTGCATAGTACTTTCTCTGTTAAGACCATCGGTAAAGTTAGCATCCCCATTCATGTTATGTGCCATCCCCTTGTATGTTCATTGTCTTCTCCTTGTCTAAGTGCATGTTTGATGTTTGTAAAAAAATGATAACACTGTCCTCTGCTAGTAGCATAACTATTGCAAATTGAAAAAGTAGTTTAAAATCCTAAACGATTTTTCATGAATTTTTTGATATTTTCCTCTCAAATTGTGTCAAATTATCTTTAAAACGATGCCTTATTCACCCCCAGATCATTTTAGATGAGAAAGTTATGATTTTTCAAATCTAAATTGTCTAGAACCCTTAAAATCAATAACATGTATTTTGATTGGGCCATTGAAACTCATTAAATGATTTTTGCAATCCTTCAAACATTTTTCCTAAAAAATTCATGAAATTCTCTTTTCAGAAAGGTATCGTTTGCAATTTTTTGATACCAAATGAGTCCAAGGTGATTCTTCAAATTTTGACATATCATGTTCCTCGTATGCTCTGCCAGTAGCATAATTAATCCAAACTTGAAAATTTATTCCCCTGGAAAGTGAATTTTTGGGATATTAGGAATACTTTTAGATTGACCTTTATCGAGTTACCTTTCTAATGGTATCTTGTTCACCTTCTAAAACCTTCAAATAAATTTAGAATAAATTCAAAAAATGGGATAGTGCAATGTTATCCCTCTGTTTTCAGTTATGGTCAAAATTGAGTTGTTTTCCTGAGCTTCATCTCAAGGCATTTGAAAGTCACCATATCACCCTAATCAGTCTCGAGAACATGCATTGACCTCCCATAGTCTTGCATCAAGGCATGAATTTTTTTTACATCTTTGCCATCCTCATTCATAATAATTTTGTTTATCAAAAAGCATAAAAATGCCCACTCATTTTCTAAATCACAAAGTTTTGTCAACTTAAGTTTTCCAACTCGACTTCTTTAAAGAGTGTCAAACATGTCACTTTTGAGGATACTCTAACCCTGACCTTCCAAAGGTATACTCTAACCCCACTTCTTCAAAGTTACTAAGATTTAAGAATCTTCTTTTGTCAAAATTATTCGTAATCCTTGGGGATACTCCAACCCTATTTTTTTAAAAGGATACTATAAACTTATCTTTCAACTACAATTAAATATTTATTCTTCTTAAATTTCCATGAACGTGTTAAGAGTTAAGCCCCTTTTTATTTAAAAAAACCTCATTCAATCAAGGAACCCAGGTCTGTCTTGAAAATTATCAATTCAGTTATTCCCAGATAATCAATGCCAATTGTAAGATAAATTCCAATAGTCCATCCCTGCTTTTAATCATTACATTGAATGGTTCATGTTATGTTACTTCATTCATTGCCTTACTAATGTGATTTCCTTATGATGATTATTCGTATTCATATTTTCAAATCATTTCAAGTAAAATTAAAGATGATGTTCTGCACGGCTATCTCTTCAGTGCCTAAAATGAAATATTCCATTTTCAATGTAAAATCCAGAAGTCATTTTTCTTTAAAAATTTTTATATTCCCCATCTATCCTGGGTGTATATGAGATTAATCTTTTCATCAAAACCTTGATTTGTATTTTTATAAAATTCATGCATTGAAAGAGGTTTATATCCAAATAATGACGAGTTAAGATTAGAAGAATAGAAACTGAGATAAGGCATAACTAGTAAGGTATCGATTTCAAGCGTGATGAAGAGGTTTATGCCTCATCATGCATAACCAACTCTCAAACTCAAATAACAAATCATTGTACCATGCAAACCATGGGATCGATATTTGGAGTTTCATCACTCAAGACATAGGTTTCAATAGGCATCCAATCATGCCTAGCCCAAAATGATCAATGGTGACTCCAAGCATTGGCCACTTTTTTATGGTCATCCGAGACCAATAAGATGAGCAGTTTATTTTACAGTCCCTCTCACTATATCATGAGTTAAGAATTCATACTTTTTTAGTTTCATCACATTACAAAGGAAAAGTCTCGATCAAAAATACATTTCCTAGTCAAAAAAATTTTAAGCCATATACAACCATAGATCGATGAGGATTACCCCAAGGTATATTACAATAATAAACCATCCTATAAAGTAAATCCTAAGGAGACAAAGAAGATTCAAAGGCAAGTGGATGAATTAGTACAAAAGGGATTTGTAAGAGAGAGCTTAGCCCATGTTTGGTTTTTATGATTTTAGTGCCAAAGAAACATAAAACATGATGCATGTGCGTTGACTGTCAAGCCATCAATAAAATCATTGTATGGTATAAACATCTTATTCCTAGGTTAGATGATATGCTTGGTGAATTACATGGTTCATATGTGTTTTCCAAAATTGATTTAAAAAATGGCTACTAGCAAATTTGCAATAAAGAAGGTACTGAATGGAAAATGACTTTTATGACAAAATATGGCTTATATGAGTGGTTAGTGATGCCCTTTGGTTTAACTAATGCACCAAGCACCTTTATGAGATTGATGAATCATGTTTTTTGTTCTTTCATTGGGAAATTTTTATGGTTTACTTTAATGATATTTTAGTATACAACAAAAATTTGGATGATCATTTTAAACATTTGCATGCTATGTTTAGTACTTTAAAAGAGCATAAATGGTATGTTAATTTTAAGAAATGAACGTTTTGCATGGAATCCATTATTTTTCTTAGCTTTGTAGTGAGTTCGCATGGAATAAGTGTAGATGAGGTTAAGGCAACTAAAGACTGACCAATACCTAAGAATACAAATGAGGTAATGAGTTTTCATGGTTTAACAAGTTTTTATAAAAGGTTTGGGGAAGCCTTTAGTTTTATTACAGCACCTTTAATTGAACTTGTTAAAATGAATTTTTTGTTTAAGTGGGATGATGTGCATAAGAAAGCTTTTAATACTTTGGAAATTAAGTTGATTAATGCACCTTTGCTATGCTTGCCTAATTTTGATAAAGTTTTTTAGGTTGAATGTGATGCATCTGGAATTGAAATATGAGCTATTTTGATGCAAGATCCCAAACTGATTGCTTTTTAAGTGAAAAGCTTAGTGGACCAACATTAAACTGCCCTACTTATGATAAGGAGTTGTATGCATTAGTGACAACTCTACAAACATGGTGGCACATTTATGCCCAAAGGAATTCGTAATCCATTGTGATCATAATTGCTTGAAGTATTTAAAATCCCAAGGTAAGCTTAATAAGAGGTGTGCCAAGCAGTTAAAGTTTATTAAGACATTTTGTTATGTGCTTAAGTATAAGAGTGGAAAGAAAAATATTTTAGTTGATTAATTGTCTAGAAGGTATGCATTACTTACTTCATTAAAAACCAAATTACTTGGTTTTGAATTTATCAAAGATTTGTATATGAATGATGTTGATTTATGGAATGCATGTTCCATAAATGCATATAGTAAGTATTATAGGCATGAAGGATTCTTGTTTAACAAAGATAAATTATGTGTGCTTACATGTTCTTTACGTGAAATGCTGATTAAGGAGACTCATGGAGGCAGTTTGACAGGGCATTTTAGTGTGCAAAAGACTTTAGATATATTGCATGAACATTTTTTATTGGCTTAACATGAAACAAGATGTGTAATTTATTTATGCTAAGTGTATAACATGTAAACAAGCAAAATCTAAAGTAAAGCCACATGATTTATATATGCCTTTCCTACACCAAATCAACCTTGGATAGATATATCAATGAATTTTGTATTAGGGATAACTAGGTCTCAAAGTGGTAAGGATAGCATATTTGTTGTTGTTGACAAGTTTAGTAACATGGCATATTTTATGGCACGTTCAAAAACCAATAATGCAACACATAT
Organism: Adansonia gregorii; assembly: GCA_038382025.1. NCBI lineage: Eukaryota > Viridiplantae > Streptophyta > Magnoliopsida > Malvales > Malvaceae > Adansonia > Adansonia gregorii. The sequence goes on along the minus strand of JBBYHO010347884.1, from coordinate 9,592 downwards.
TGCTGGTCTATTCTTTAAGGAAATAGTATGTTTGCATGGATTGCCTAGAACAATAGTATGTAATAGGGATGCTAAGTTTTTAAGTAATTTTTTGCATACTTTATGGAATAAGTTAGGAACTAAACCCTTGTTTTCTACTATTACACATCCTCAATTGGAAAGACAAACTAAAGTAGTTAATAGGATACTTACAACTTTGTTACATGGTATCATTCAAAAGAACTTAAAATAATGGGAGAGATGTTTGTTGCATGTTGAGTTTGCATACAATAAGACTGTTTCATCCTTTAACTTCTTTAGATATCTTACCTTTGCCTACTAATGAACATGCTGATTTGGATGATAAGAATAAGCAGATTTTGTTAGGGATTTGCTTGCCAAGGTTTGAGCAAACATAGACAAGAAGAATGGGTAATGTGCAAGGCAAGCCCATAAAAGGAATATTAAGGTCATTTTCAAACTTGAAGATCAGGTTTGGGTTTATTTGCATAAGATAAGGTTTCCTGCTTAAAGGAAATCTAAGTTGTAACCTAGAGGAGATGGATCTTTTCAAGTGTTAAAAAGGATCAATGATAATGCGTACAAGCCAAATTTGCCAAACAGCTATGGTAATGTAAGTGCTACCTTTAATGTTGCTGATTTATCTTCGTATAATGTAGCTAATTCAAGGATAAATCCTTTCAAGGAGGGAGGGAATAATAGAGATCAACTTATTAAAACACTTATTTCCAATCCTTCTTATGATCTTTTACAAGGAATTAGAGGTTCATTGACTAGGGCAAAGACTAATTGCCTGAAGCAAGCTTTGCAGGGATTAATCATGTAAATGCAAGCAAAGTAGGCTACTCAAGATGAATTAGATGTATTACCAACATTGATTACTTTTCTACATTATGTTGACGTTGAAAAAGGTGAAGAATAAAGCTTGAAAACACAACTCACATGTTCAAGATGAATGAAGCCTAATTTGGAAGTATTTATGGGCCTCTAGTTTAGGATTTTTGATTTTTGATTTTTTTGAATAAGAATTTAACCTTTTAATTTTAATTTGTTTAGATAATTCCTAATTAAATAATGATAAGGAGTAGACTTTATCCTTATTAATTACTATTAAGACTGTATTAGGATTTTTAAGTTCTTTAGATAAGTACTAATCAGATTAGGATTTTATCCTTATTGATTGGGATTATCCTTGTTTAGTTAGGATTCTATAGATTTTAGGCCCATATAAACCACCACTTTCATGTAACTTAGTAGATTTGAATAGAAAAAAAATATCTAAAAAGTTTCTTTGTGAGAAGTTCTTCTTTGTTCTTTAAACAAGAATTCAAATTGATCTTATCAAGGTAACTTGTGGCAATCAAGATTCTTACAACTATGATTCTAATCAGTAGGTTTGATTAGGGTCAAGTTCTCTTTGCTTCACTTTGAAGACAATCCTAGAGGTCTAAATCCATCCAATTGATTTTAGGTTGTTTTAGCTTAAGGTTCACAGTATCAATATCGTGTATCCCAGTGAGGAGACATAAGAAGAATGGAGATTATTGCAAGAACCCACATTTATCTTTCTTGACAAAAAATGATTTTAAGGAAAATAGAGGAAACATAAGCTTTTCTTGCAAAACAAAAGGATCAATATTGTGTATCACAATGAGGAGAATGCATTTATGGTAGTGAATCATGAAAAATAATAAAGCTTATTACAAGAATCCATGTTTACCTCTTTTGACAAATGAATTTTAATTTTAAGGAGAACGGAGGAAAGAAAAGCTTTTATTGCAAAAGGAAAGCTTCAATATCATGTATCCCAACAAGGAAAACGTGTTTATGATGCCCAATAACTAAAAGAATTTAGATTATAGTAGGAAACCATTTTGTCTTTTTTGGCTAAGTAACTTTGATTCTAAGAAAAATGGAGGAAAGTGATAGGTTTTATCAGAATAGAACTTAATGGAAATGGATCTTTAATGATTCAAAATGAAAATAGAAGAAAATAAAAAAATTAGAAAGCTGAACGTATGAAAGGAATGAACCTTGATTAATTGATAAGAATCCTCGCCACAATCAATACCAAGGTTGGACACCACTTTTAAGGATGAGAAACCTAAAAGATTAGTCCCACAAACTCACCACCAAAGTTACTTGGATAAGACAAAAACACAAAAAATAATCAGCTACTTTATTAATGAACTCTGAATGTCCTAAAACAAGAATAAAGTCCCCTATTTATGGTAGAGGATTAGCCAAAAGTCTTTTGAAGAAAAGAAAACTAAATCCTTAGCAATTAATTAAGATATTGCTAGCTCACAAAGAAAATAAAATAGCCAATGGAATTAATTTCCTTGCAAGCTAAGGCATTAAAACCTTTCTAAAAAAAAGAAACTAAAAGCCATAGAGACTAGGTAATAATTTGCACACCAAAACTTTTCTAATTTGGAAGCTACTAACTTTCTTGCTCAAGAAGACTTCTAGAATCTTTAAGGATCTTTCTTATCGAGCACATAATACACCAAGTTGACTCTTTTAAACCTTGATCATGTGGTTAGGCCTATGTGCTCGAACTTTTCTTTTTTTAGGCCTTCTAACTTGGGGCAACTATGATGTGACACATCATATTCTTGCAAAAACTAAATCATCAATATCATGTATACCAATGAGGAAAACTTGTTCATAGCACCTAATCAAGAAAAGAATGGTAATTATTATAAGAATCTGTTTTTGTCTTTTTTGACAGATAAACATTGATATTAAGAAAAATAAAGAAAACAAAAGCTTTTTTCTCAAAACTAAAGCATCAATATTGTGTATCATAAGGAGAAAAATGCTTTTATGGTGTCAAATCTTGAAAATAATGGAGATTATTATAGTAATCCATGTTTGTCTCCTTTGGCAAGAAAAATATTAATTTTAAAGAAAATAAAGGAAAAAAAGTTTTTCTTGCAAAACCAATGTATTAGATCAATCTGATGCTCTATCCCATTGATCGATGTTAACTCTTTTAGAAGCTCTTTCAAGAAAATATCTAAAAATTCTTCCAATGGCTTATCCAATTTTGGATAGACAGTTCACCTTTACCTAAAATCCCTTTAACTATTAACAAGTAAATAATCTCATTAAATATTAGAGCATGTTTTACCTCTCCCTTGTTAGTAAATAAGTTTTCCTTCATTCCTTTACTAATCGCCAACTAGTCTTGTATTAACTACGAAGGACTGAGAGGTGTTAATAGCACATGTTAACCATCCTTACAAACAGAATATGTGTTTGCATGCCCATCATGCACAAATTCTTGGTCAAACTGCCAAGGTCTTTTAAGCAACACATGGCTAGCACTGATTGATACCACATCACACGTAACTTCATCTTTATACCTTTCTATGGTAAATGGCACCTTCACCTATTCTGTAACTTTTAGGTCTCCCTCGTTGTTCTACCATTGCAAGCAATAAGGATGGGGATGCTTAGTAGTAGTGAGGTTTAATTTATTAACATGCAGTCAAGCCTACATTAGTGTAACTCCCTCCATCAATGATTAAACCACATACTTGCCATTAATTTTGCAATGGGTGTGGAAGATATTCTCCCACTGTTCCTCTTGTTTCTTTGATTGCATGCCCAAATTACAGCGAATAACAAGCAATTCTCCTTCCTCAAGAGGTGCAACTTGCTCTTCTTCCACTTTTACTTCTGAATCTAACTCATCTTCACTAATAGCTTCTTCAACTGATTCATGGACAATTATTACCTTCTTGTTAGGACATTAAGAAGCTATGTGTCCATGCCTGAGGCACTTAAAATACTTGATGTCATGGCTTATTATTGATGGTTAGGAATTTTTAACTTTCTTTTTCCCTTTTTCAACCATAATCACCTTAGTAGGATTAGTAGGATCCTTCTTTTCTTTAAGTTTTGTAACCATTTTAAAGATAAAAGACGAAAAAGAGGATAAGGTGCAAGGTTTACTTATTGTAGATGTGCCTCTCTTTCACTACCTTTCAATCTTTACAACCAATGTAATCACATTATCCAATTTGACATATGGTTGTAACTCCACTGAATTGCAATCTCCTTGTGCAACCCACAGTTAGTCTTGCAATGGTTTGTTCTTGAGCCTCTTATAGATCACATCACATCATTAACATCTCAAACTCTTTCACATAATCCTCAACATAGTAGGCTTTTTGTTGCAAAGTTTACAATTTAGGGAATAATTCTTACTTATTGTTTGAGGTACAAACCTTTTTTCCATAAGCCTCTAGGTCGAGACTGGATTTTCTTTTTCATGCTTTCTTAGCTCTTTCACATTCTCACACCATAAATTAGCATAATCAATAAACTTTAGAACTATAAGTTTTACCTTTTTAGCCTCAGTGTATCTTGACACTCAAAAATTTGTTCAACCCTTTGGGAAAGTTTGTTCCACAGAAAAGTGGAAGCTTTATCTTAATATTATCAGAGGTTTTTGGTTGCCAGTGTTGTTTAGTGCTTTTTTAGGTTCATCTTCTATGCCTAAGTCGTCATACTCATTACCTTCATTATGATCAACCCTTCATCTTTGTGGCTTATTATTTTGTGATTGATTCATGGTGAATCTTTCTACCATATGCACAAGCTGATCATGAGTGTATAAAGCTCTTCATTATTGCATTTAAGGGCTAAAAGACAAGCTTGTTCAAAACTCATTCCATGCTGCAATCTCGGATCTGGTGGTGTATGGGTCTTACTACCTTCTGACATGGTGTTTATAACTCTTAACCTAAAAAACCTTAACTCTGATGCCAATAATGATGGGCCTTATTAGAATAGAACTTAATGGAAATAGATCTCTAATGATTCAAACAAAAATAAAATAAAATAAAAAATCTAAAAATTGGAAGGATGGAAGAAAAAAACCTTGATTAATTAATAAGAATCATCGCTATAGTCAATACAAGGGTTAGACCACACTTTTAGAGATGAAAAACCTAAAAGATAAGTCTCACAAACTCGTAACCAAGAAGACTTGGATAAGGAAAAAAACTGAAAATAATTAGCTACTTTATTAATTAACTCTAAATGTCCTAACAATAAGCATAAAGTCCCTTATTTACAGTAGAAGATTGGCTAAAAGCCTTTTCAAGAAAAAAAAAACTAAATCCCAAGTAATTAATTAAGATATTGCTTGCTCACAAAGAAAATAAAATAAATAATGGAATTAATTTCCTTGCAAGCTAGGGAATTGAAACTTTTTTAAAAAAAGAAACTAAAAGCCTTGAGATTAAGTAATAATCTACAAATAAAAACTTTCTTAATTTCGATGCTGTTGACTTCTTGCTCAAGAAGACTTCTAGAATCTTCAAGGATCTTCTTTATCAAGCACATAATATATCAAGTTGACTTTTTTAGCCCTCAATCATGTAATTGGGCCTGTGTACTCAAACTCCTCTTCTTTTAAGCCTTCTAATTTGGGCTAACCATGATGTGGCACATCAGATTCGTACAAAAACTAGAGCATCAATTTCATGTATACTAGCAAAGAAAACCTATTCACATGTCAAATCAAGAAAAGAATGGTAATTATTACAAGAATCTGTGTTCATCTCTTTTGACAAATAAACATTGATTTTAAGGAAAATAGAGGAAAGAAAAGCTTTTCTGTCAAAACCAATGCATCAATATTGTGTATCATAAGGAGAAAAATGCATTTATGGTGTCAAATCTTGAAAATAATCAAGATTATTACTAGAATCTGTGTTTGTCTCTTTTCACAAGAAAACATTGATTTTAAGGAAAATAGAGGAAAAAAAAGCTTTTCTTGTAAAACCAATGCATCAAAATTGTGCATCCCAATGAGGAGAACGCTTTTATGGTGGCGAAACAAAAATAATAGAGATTATTACAAGAATCTATGTTTGTCTCTTTTGATAGACAAACTTTGATTTTAAGGAAAATGGAAGAAAAGAAAAGCTTTTCCTATAAAACGAATTTATCAATATCGTGCACCCCAACAAAGAGACCATGTTTATGGTGCCTAATAATAAAAAGAATCTAGGTTATTATAGGAATCCATTTTGTCTCTCTTAACAGGCAAACATTAATTTTAATTAAAATAGAGGAAAGAAAAGATTTTCTATTAAAACCAAAGCATCAATATTGTGTATCATAATAAGAAAAATGCGTTCATGATGTCGAATCATGAAAATAACGAAGATTTTTACAAGAATCCATATTTGTCACTTTTGACAGGAAAACATTAATTTTAAGGAAAATAGAGAAAAAAAGCGTTTATTGAAATCCAACACACTAATAATTATGTATCCCGATGAGGAAAATGTGTTTATGGTGGTGAATTAGGAAAATAATGGAGATTATTACAAGAATGCAAGTTTATCTCTTTTGACAAACAAAATTTTGATTCTAAGGAAAATGGAGGAAAGAATAGTTTTTCCTGTAAAATGAAAGCATCAATATCATATACCCCAACAAGGAGAACATGCTTATGGTGCCCAATAATCAAAAGAATTTATGTTATTATATAAATCCATTTTTTTCCTTTTAATTGATGAACTTTGATTCTATGGAAAATAGAGGAAATAAAAGCTTTTCTCAGAAAACCAACTTATCAATATCATGTGCACCAACGAACTTTTTCACAGTGCCTAATTATGAAAAGAATAATAATTATTACAATAATCTGTCTTTATCTTTTCTGACAGACAAGCATCAATTTTAAGGAAAATAGAGAAAAGAAAAGATTTTTTGTTAAAGCCAAAGCATCAATATTGTGCATAATAATGAGAAAAATGCGCTTACAGCTTCGAATTATGAAAATAATAGAGACTATTACAAGAATCCATATCTATCTTTTGATAGGCAAACATCAATTTTAAGGAAAATAGAGGAAAGAAAGGCTTTTCTTGCAAACCAATGCATTAATATTTGATAACGCAACAAAAAGAACACATTTATGGTGGCAAATCACGAAAGTTTTGGAGATTATTACAAAATCGATATTTGTCACTTTTTGACAAACAAACCTTGATTCTAAGGAAAATGGAAGAAAAAAGCTTTTCCAATAAAACAAAAGCTTTAATATCATGTATAACAAGGAGAAGTGTTTATGTGCCCAACAATAAAAAAAAGCAGATTATTATGAGAATCCATGTTTGTCTTTTTTGATGATTCTAAAGAAAATAAGGGCAAGGAAAGGTTTTCCTACAAAACCAAAGCATCAGTATTGTGTATCGCAATGAGGAAAAATTGTTCACAGTGCCCAATCATGAAAAGAATGGTAATTATTACAAGAATCCATGTTAGTAGGCAAACATCGATTTTAAGGAAAATAAAGGAATGAAAAGCATTTCTTGCAAAACCAACGCATCAATATTGTGTATCATAATGAAAAAAATGTGTTTATGCTGTTGAATCATGAAAATAATGGAGATTATTACAAAAATCCATATTTCTCTCTTTTGATAGGCAAACATTGATTTTAAGGAAAATAGAGGAAAGAAAAGCTTTTTTGTCAAAACCAAAGCATCACTATTGTATATCATGATGAGAAAAATGTGTTTATGGTTCAAATCATGAAAGTAATAGAGATTATTACAAGAATACATGTTTGTCTCTTTTGACAGGCAAGCATTGATTTTAGGAAAAATAGAGGAAAAACACTTTTCTTGCAAAACCAATACACCAATAATTGTGTATCCTAATGAAGAGAATGTGTTTATGGTGGCGAATAATGAAAATAATGGAGAATATTACAAGAATGCAATTTTGTTTCTTTTGACAAATAAATTTTGGTTTTAAGAAAAATAGAGGAAAGAAAAGCTTTTATTGTAAAACAAAAACATCAATATCGTGTATCCCAACAAGTAAAACATGTTTATAGTGCCCTATAATCAAAAGAATTTAGATTATCATAAGAAAAATAGAGATTATTGCAAGAATCCATTTTTGACTTTTTTTGATGGACAAACTTTGATTTTAAGGAAAGTGGAAAAAAAAAGCTTTCCCTACTAAACAAAAGCTTTAATACATGTGCCCCAACAAAGAGAACTGTTTATGGTGTCCAATAATAAAAAAATCAAAGTATTACAAGAATCCGTGTTTGTCTCTTTTGATAGATGAACTTTAATTCTAAGGAAATCGGGAGCAAGAAAACCTTTTTAAGGATGTGGAATTCATGTTTGTCTCTTTGATAGAAACATTGATTTTAAGGAAAATAGAGGAAAGAGAAGATTTTCTTGCAAAACCAATGCATCAATATTATGTATCCCAATAAGGAGAATGGGTTTATGGTAGCAAATCATGAAAATAACAGAGATTATTACAGGAATCTATATTTGTCTCTTTTGATGGTCAAACTTTGATTCTAAAGAAAATAGTGGAAAAAAAAAGCTTTTCCTGTAAAACAAAAGCTTCAATATTTTTCTCTTTTAATGAATGAACTTTGATTCCATGGGAAATGAGGGTGAGAAAAGCTTTTTCTTGCAAAATCAAAGTATCAACATTGTGTATCCTAATGAGTAAAAATTTTTCACGATGCCTAATCATGAAAAGGTTGGTAAGTATTACAAGAATTCATGTTTGTCCCTTTTGACAAGCAAACATCAATTTTAAGGAAAATAGAGAAATGAAAAGCATTCTTTTCAAAATCGAAGCATCAATATTGTGTATCTCCATGAAAAAAATGTGTTTATGGTGTCAAATCATGAAAATAATGGAGATTACTACAAGAATCTAAGTTTGTCCCTTTTGATGGATAAACCTTGATTCTAGGGAAAATGGAGGAAAGAAAAGCTTTTCTTGTAAAACTAAAGCATCAATATTGTGTATCCTAATGAGGAGAATGCATTTACAATGGCAAATCATGAAAATAATGGAGACTATTACAAGAATCCATGTTTGTCTCTTTTGACTGATGACTTTAATTCTAAGGTAAATGGAAGATAAAGGAAAGAAAAGCTTTTCCTATAAAATGAAAGCATCAATATCATGTGTCCCAATAAGAAGAACGTGTTCCTAATGCCCAATAATAAAAAGAATGGAGATTATTACAAGAATCCATTTTTTCTCTTTTGATAGATGAACATCAATTTTGAGGAAAATGTAGGAAAGAAAAACTTTTCTGGCAAAACCAATCATGTATCCTAATGTAGAAAATGCGTTTATTGTGCCAAATCATGAAAAAAATAGAGATTATTACAAGAATCTATGTTTGCCTCTTTTAACGGATGAACTTTGATTTAAAGAAAAATAGAGGAAAAAAAGCCTTCCTTGCAAAAGCAAAACATCAATACTGCGTATACCAATTAGGAGATTGTGTTTATGGTGCCAAATCATGAAAAGAATTAATATTATTACAGGAATTCATGTTTGTCTCTTTTGATGAGTGAACATTGATTTTAAAGAAAATATAGGAAAAAAAAGTTTTTCTTGCATAAACAAAGCATTAATATTGTGTATCTGACTAAGAAGAATGCGTTTACAGTGACAAATCAAGAAAATAGTGTAGATTATTGCAAGAATCTATGTTTATCTCTTTTGATGAATAAAGTTTGATTTTAAGGAAAATGGAGAAAAAGAAAGCTTTTCTGGCAAAACTAAA
>JBBYHO010347554.1:0-28444 GCA_038382025.1 Adansonia gregorii | reverse complement strand
GATTGCTTGGGCCAAAAGGTGCTTGCAAAAGGAAAGTGTAGCCAAATCCCTTCCTGACCAAGAAAAAATCTATGGCTTTGTCTTGGAATTGAAGAAAGTCTTTGGAATTGAGTAAAGCTATGGACAGGCTTAGTGTCACGGATCGCGCCTTCCGTAGTTGAAACGGCGCCGACTCAATGTTGTGGTAGTGTTTAGGCATGTCGATGTCAAGCTGTGTTTTAATTAACACGTCTCTTTTTTCTTTCCTTTTTTTTTAAAAAAATAAATGGCATGCACTTTAGCTGTAATTGGGATTGTCATTTGAAATTTGGAGTTTATTAAAAAGTAGTTAGTATGCCCTTTGTGTTTTTTTATTCTAAATCTTTATGTTAATTTATTTTATGTTTTGGGCATATATTCTTGTTTAATTGTGTTTCTCCTCTTGGCTGTCTGATTCATCGTGGTCCATGGACCACCAAAATTTCTGGCTAACTTTTGCAAGTTTATCAATACTCTTTTCTTTAATTTTTACTAAAAAAATTGCACTTTAGAAATAAATTTATTTATGAGTTGTATTGGATTTGTGTTAAGAGTGATGTCAAATTGTTGTCTGAATGGCTATTTTATCTAAATTTGAATTTAAATTTTTATTTATATTTATTTATATTTATAAATTAATAGTTTATGATTGCTTATATTATTTTTATTTTAGCTGTTAAATATTTATTAATCGTCTTTGATGATAAATTTATTTATATTAGATAATCAGATTGGATTCATGTTAGGTTGAAGAAAAATTTTAATAATTTAAGATAATTATAATAGATATATAATAAAAATATTTAAATTTAATTATAAATATTAATATAATTTTTTTAATTATTAATATATTATAAATAATAAAATGAGTCATAAATTTTGACTAATGATCTGATCTAATTAGAAGTTCAACAAATTTACAACGTATAATTTATTGATCATCGATGTATAAAATTTTTAAATTGAGTAAGTAAAATTAATTTTTGATTTAATTAATTTAAAATTTTAAAATTTTAATTTTAAATTATTTTAAATGTAACTATTTTAATTTTAAATTAATTAAATTTAATATTTAAAGTTAATTGAAATTAAATCTCTTTAAAATTATTTTCTAAGTTGAATTAGTCGAAGTCTAAAGTTAATGATTTTGAATTTGAATAAATTCATTGAATTTTTCCTATCCCGATTAGGATTGACAGCTTTAGTCGCACGCGTTTGATGGGCGTTAAAATTTATCAGTCCTTTCTTACCTCCCCTGCAATCCAATAAGTGACCTTCCTTCACCAATCAAAGGTAACCCCCCATTTTCTCGCAAATCAAAAGTCCTTCACCTGCTCCATATTTTCTCTTCGTCATAATAATTTCCCACCCAAAATCAAGCAGAGGCAAAGCCAAAATCAAATCCAGACCATCAGTGGCTTCCCTTCAGCAAACTCCAACATCTCTTCAATCAAAAACCTCCTCCCATCTTCGCAAATCCCCAGATCCCTTCCCTCTCTCCGGCTCTCCTTCTCAGCCACCTTTCCTTCCCTCGAGCTCTCCATCGCCACCGTCCTCCCCAATGCAGCACCAAGACGTCAGCCACCACTGCTTCCAGCTACGCCACCGCTTTAGCCGATGTAGCCAAATCAACGACACCCTGTACGCCACCAGCTCCGACGTTGAAAAACTCGAAAAAACCTTCTCCGACCCTGTAGTTCTCGACTTCTTGGCCAACCCCATCATCGACATTGCGAAAGAACGCCAGGTTTTGGATGAAATAGTTACGTCTTCTTTGATTCAACCCCATAAAACTTCTTGAACATCCTGGTTGATGCCAAACGGATCGACCTTATCAAAGAAAACATGAAAGAGTTCGAGATGGTTCACAAAAAGCTGACGGATACTGAGTTGGCGGTGGTGAGTTCAGTGGTGAAGTTGGAATCCCAGCATTTGGCACAGATTAGCCAAACAGGCTCAGAAGCTAAGGGGTGCTAAGAATGTTAGGATTAAACTGTGATTGACCCAAGTCTGGTAGCAGGATTTACTATAAGGTATGGGAGTTCAGGATCAAAATTAATTGATTTGAGTGTTAAGAAGCAGTTGGAGTAGACAGCTGCTCAGACTGATTTGGGTCAATTTTTTGTTTTTATTTTTTGAGAGTTGGATTTGCAACTTGTTTTTATTGGAATAGAAACTGATACTTTTAATGTTAGATGTCTGAGATTTGAACTAATTTAAGGCCGGACAACTTGTACAGTTTGAAAGCGAAAAAAATTATTTTATTTCAATTTATAAAATAATATAAATATTTGTACAATAAAATAAAATTTTTAACAAGACTAAAATTAAATGTAAATAAAAAATAAAAAAATTTAGATCGACGATTGAATTTGACCTTTAATCCAATATTAAGACTGTTTAATTTTGGTACGAGGTGCTTTTGGGGTTAAATGAAGCTAGTCGGATTATTTTGATGTTACGCAGAGTTAATGAGAGATGTTTATGTGATGAATTCTATTTATCAATGAAGGTAGGAAATTCACTCGGATTTAATTAGGAAACGCAAGGTGACGGTAGATATACAATCAAGTAAAACAATAAAGCATTGTTTTTATTTTATGGTACACTGATTCTTAAATTTTGTTAAAGTATTCATGATTATCACTCGTTATTTGATTCATATTTTACACGATTTTTTAAATATATGAAAAATTTTTTTTAAAAAAATCAAATATATTTATAGCTAATATTTAGTCTTGAACTCAAACATCAGAGGTATTATGGTTGAAACGTGTATGTCATGTTATTAGGTAATTTTTTACATTAATTTTGATGGATCGAAGCCTTATACTCTTAAATTTAAAGTACTAATGAGGAATTGAGCATGTATATGTGGAGGTAAAATGAATAATTTAATGCAAGTACTACTTTATGCATAGAGTCCTTATTAAATAAGTATAGGATTAAGAAATTAAATGACAGTTGCAGATGTGTTTTTGATCATTTACTTTTATTATAATTGTAGATGCAATAGTTAGTATTATGAGATAAATATGATAAATATAATTATTGTAATATTGAATTATGCCTACTGTTTAAATCTTAATTGGGATAAAATTAACAGTTTGCCTACCATGAGTATCAATTTAGTGAAAAGTGTTTGGTGATTGATGAACTAAGAGGTCAATGAGTTTGATACTCCAACATGTACTGCCTAATGGGGAATACAGTGGGGTGATGGTGAAACTTATGGCCAATGGGGAAATTATATGAAGTCATGGGCTAGGAATTTGATCCATTCTTAGAAGCATTTGGTTTGGTAGAAAGTTTTGACCTATTTAAAGTTAGAGTTGTTTGCCTTAATTTGAATGTATATTTTATATCTAAAAGTACCTGAACAAAAATATTTGGCTTAAAAAATAAAATTGGGTAAGAAAAATTGAGCATGTATATGTGGAGATAAAATGAAGAATTTAACGTGAGTATTACTTTATGCATAGAGTCGTTATTAAATAAGTATCAAGATTAAAAAGTTAAATAGCAATTGTAGATGTGTCTTTGATTATTTTACATTTATTATAATTGTAGATGCAATAGTTACTATTATGAGATAAATATGATAAATATAATTATTGTAATATCGATTAATGCCCGCTATTTAAATCTTAATTGGGATAAAGTCAAGAGTTTGCCTAACATGGGTATCAATTCAGTGAAAAGTGTTTAATGAATTGAGAGGTCAATTAGTTTGATACTCCAATAGGTAGTACCGAATGGGAAATACAGTGGGGTAATGGTGAAACTTATGGCCGGTAAGGAAATTATATGAAGTCATGGGCTAGGAGTTCGATCCATTTTTAGAAGCATTTGGTTTGGTAGGAAGTATAGACTTGTTTGAAGGTCGAACTATTTGTCTTAACTTGAATGTTCATTCTATAGTTATAAGTATTTAAACATAAATATTATGCTTGAAAAAAATAAGATTGAGAAAAGAACAAAGTTCATTTAAAAATAGGTTAAGTCTTGTTTTCAAAATTAAAAGCTCAATCTAACACGATTGGGCTTATATTTCAATTATATAATATATTATGTACTTTATATCATATAAAGATTAAATAATATAGTTGAGCAATCAACATGATATGTTTATGTGTAAATATTAAAAAATATATTAAGTTGTCCATGTTTAGGAACTTACTAAAAGAAAAAAATTATAAAAAAATAAAAAAAACATGTTTTTAAAAATTCTTTAAGAAAAAAATAGTATAGACTAGCTTAATTGGGCTCTAATTGTCAATTTATAAATATAAGGAAATTTAGACAAAATTTGTGACTCGTATTACCAGCCAATCCTAACTTAAATAATTATATAATATTTATATCATACATAAACTCGATCTAAACTCAATCAGGCCTTGAACACTTATGAGTTATTCTACTCAGGTGTTTTTCCTAGTCGATGTTAGCATAGCCTTTTCTTGGTGGACTTTGGGTTACTATAAAAGATGATTGGCAAATCCAGGCAAGGCAAAGTTGGAAGTATAAAAGCCATATTTGAATTCTGCTTCTATCTAGTGTTTATCTGAGGTTAATTTAGCAGAATTAAAGGACTGTCATGTTCATATTTTTTTATATTATAATTATTTATAATTTGTTATCTATTATATAGAAAATTTGACATGTTAATAAGTTGTGTTTATCGATTTTAAAACTTTTATATATTCATGTCTCATTTGTATTATTTTTATGTCACATCATATTCTAACTATTTTTCATGTATTATGTTTGTGTCTTGTAATTGTCTCCCATGCCAATGAGTTATTTAGTAGTGCTAGATTTACTGCATCTTTTTAGCATTATAAATGAGACATTTGCACTTCTAAGTTACTTGGATTGGCCTTGAAAAATTTTGAATTTGATTTCATTATAAAGTCGAGTTTGAGTTATTGTGCAAACCAAATTTGAGTATCTTAATGCTTGATTGAGTGGCTCGCAAGCTTCATGGAGTTTTTTTAATTATATTTAAAAATCTCAATTTAAACTTGGATTCGAGTTTGAGTACAAAAATATTGAGTTTAAAGTTGAGTATCCAGAGCTCATTTGTTACTAGGTAAATAAATCGAACCAAGTAAATTCGAGCATTTTAATTTTTTTTTAGTCGATCTTTAAAACCAAAACTTGATCAAACTTAAAATAAATTTCGAACTTCGAATTTAAAATTAATCTCAAACTTCTTATGGGCTTAACTTAGCTTAGTTCGGTTATACCTTTACCTATAATGGTTTGCAAATAATACAATTGATGAAAACCATTAGGGATGTGTATAAAAACGTTGGTAAAAAAAAAATTGTAATTAAGTAAACAAATATGTGAAACCATGTGTTTCGGAAGGGAAATGTTGAACTTGAATAAAATGATACTGTACAAAATTTAAAAAAAAAAAAAGAACTTGCACTGATATAGATTGCAAATGATGCTTTGGTAAAAAAAAAAAAAAAGAAAAAAAAAGTTTATGTAGGGTCTATTTGGTTAGGCTTTTTTCCTTAAAAATTATCATAAAGCTTTTACGAGGAATAAGAATTTTAAAATTTAAGGTAAAATTGTTTTGTTAGTTTTACTTTTATAAGCTTTTTCTAATAGATATAAATATATTTTTGAAATAAAAATAAAAAATGCATAAAAAATTATTGTGTTTTTTAAATAAGAGGAGATAAAGCTCGTATTTATGACTTTTTTTTAAACCACTTTTCTTTTTCCATTATTTAATAAAAATAAACAAACCTTTTTTAAGAGGTTTTTAATGAACTTGTTTAGTCCAATTTTTACAAAGTAAAAAGCTTGTAAGTCAATAAAAAGCCAGACCACAAAGGAATAAGATACTAATATAGTCTAAAATTATTAATCTTTCATTTATGAAATGATACTAATTATAAAAATATAAAAACTTTTTATTTTATGAATTCAAATCTCCATTTATAAAAAAAATACATTTAAAATTTAAAATCTCAATATATATAATTTTCTTTCTATTTTATAGCAGTGGTCTTTTTTAATACTTTATTTTATGTCTATGTAAATATGTAGATAGGATAAAAGAACGTAGACTTCTTTGTCATTAACTTCGTTAATTAATATTTGATTAGACACTTGATATTTGATTAATCAAATTAATATAGTAAGATGAGAGGTTGTTAGTCCCCGTCCAAACATGTCAATAAGATAAGACTAGATGATGCAAAATTATAATACAAATTGACAAATTTCAACTTTGATGGAAGGGCAAACAATGTGTGTGTTCGTATATTTTGCTACTATACTCAATTTTAATATATTTTATATTTTTATAAATTCTGATACATTAATAATTTGTATTATATAAATTTTAAGATATTTTTATATTCATATCAAGTTCATGTTATTTTTTGTAGCATATCGTATTTTACATCATATTTTAATTATTTTTGTGTTGTATTTATATAGTGTAATCCAATCATATCTAATATCGTCATATCCAAATGAGAGTCCATTGAAAATTATCATAATGTACTAAATACGAATTCAGCCGCTAGACATAAAAGGTGAGAGTTGTCATTAATTTTTTTTAAAGGTGTAATTAAATCACCTATATGAATCTATTCGTTTTAATGTTATCCTAAGCTTGACTAAGGCACCCTAAAGAAATATGTTCTAGTCTACATTCAGAATTAGATTCAGGAGTTCGATTACATGTAAGGAAGGATCGGCACCCGACAACACCTGTCACAAAGACAATACCTAGTTAGCCTAATATTGAACTAAACGTCATATGGTTTAAAAGGTCTAGATTTATTAAGCCTAATGTTGAACTAAATGTCTTATGGTTTAAAAGGTCTTGATTTATTAATCAAATATTTAAGTATTAAAAATATTTTCTAAGGAATTCTACATCATGTTGGTGAAATTCTCGAGAAAAATTTTCTCACCTCAAGAGTATATAAGGAAATCCAATTGCTTCTTTAAATTAACTCTATTGTCAGATTCATTTTAGTATTTTATAAAAAATAAAAAAAATCTAAATTTTATCTAAACATCTAATTTATTTATTTTTAATCAAAAATTAAATATGAAAATATTTTTCAAGAAATTCTCCATCATGCTGGTGGAATTTCGAGCAATATCCTCATCTCAAGAGTATTCAAAAGAATCTATTTGCTCCTTTAAAGAGGTTCCGTCGTCGGATTTATTTTAGTATTTTATGTAGAGAAGTAAAAATTTTGAATTTTTATTCCTATTTAATTAATTTTTTATTTATAAAATTAACTAAGATTTTTAATATTAAAAATTATCGACTAAACTTTTCATCATGTTGGTAGAATTTAATCAAAATTTTCTTACCTAGGAAATTCTTAGAAGTCAATCATTTACAACTTATTCGAGTTCAATCATCGAGAAGATCTTAATTAATTTTAATTAAGATAAATTATTTCTAAAGTACGAATAAACTGTTATATGAATTTTTTTATTAATTATTGATATAAGTATGTGTATATATATATGTAATTAGATTTAATTATAAGAGATTAAAAGAAATAATTAAATGAACAAGAAAAATATACAATAAATAAAGTAATACTAAGCTTCATGGAAATGAAATAAATAAATAATTAGTGGAGATAAATTTATAAAAAAATATATAAGTATAAGTAAAAATACAGTTTAAAGAATATCAAAAAAATACACAAAATCATTCACAAATAATAATGTAATAAGACTCCCTTTTTTAAATATATATATATATATTTGATAAAAAAAATGCTAACAATAAATAAATAAATAAATAAATAAATCAATACTTTTGGGTCGGAACCCGGGGACCAAAGTTTGGCCCCTTTTATTTCACTGCTTCTCGTTTTTTTACTTTTATCATGAAGAAGAAATGCTCTTCACCTGTTTTAAGTTGCAGAACAGATTTTGAAAAACTATTTCAATCAAAAACTTCGTTCAATCACCATAAACTTCAAACTTTTTATTTAAAAAAAAAAACTGATAAAATTTTTATGAAACTAAGGATACTAAAAGTGGTTTTGATGTTACAAACAATAAAAAAAATTAAATAAAAGAAAAACTAAAAAATTTACCCAGAAAAAACCAAGCTTTCCCCTCAAATTCAAGATTTTCAAAACAATACTACAAAGTACTAACACCATTGTACGAAGAAAATAACTTTTAGGATTCAAATTTTTAAGATCATTTTTTAGATGTGCATCCATTTAAAGATCAAACGTGCTTTATAAATTAAGTTAGATTACAATTTGAATTATTTTTATACCTCTTATTAAACTTGGCTCGAGTTCGACAATTCAAACTTTAGACAAATTTACTAACATTCTAGTAAGAAAAACAACAAATAGTAATTAAGTTATCCGCTAAGTATAAATTTTATAGTAACTTAATTATTACCTGCCTTAAAATACCTTGGATCGAGAAATAAGATTAAAGCAACTTTATTTTGAGAATAAAAATTTTAAATGTCTTGCTCACTCAAATTTCAATCCACTGAAAAGGAAAATTCTCAACATTTATTTTTCTTTTCAATCTGTTTGATAACTCGAAGTAAATTTTACATAATAGAAAATTCTCAATAAAAATGTTTTAGATGAGATAAATAGATAGAGAGTTATTTATCACTTCAAAAATATTTGAACTAAGTTGATTTTTGTCACAAAGATAAGATATTCCAACTAAATTTTTTAAATTTTATCTTTAACTATCTAAAATAATATATAGTATTATGTTAATAAGATTAAAATTGTAAAATGAATACTTTTCAAAATGCAAGTATGTAAAAGCCTTTAACATTTTTCCCGCTGCTATGTTTTACTCTTGCGTTTTCATTTTTTATCCCAATCCCCCCAAATTTATGAGATTATACGTAGAAATAGAAACTTAAGTCAGTAATCAAACAATCTTGTATATATAATGTAACTTATCAGCATGTAGCCGGAGAAAACTGCTACAGATGCTAAAGCTTGAACTGACACGCAGTATTATAGGACCTTTCTTAACTGACAACATAATTTTTAATTATGTTTGGGATTTTTATAGGTGAGGTTGTAATCCTAGTAAATTCATGAGATTTTATGTACAAATAGAAATTAAAGTCAGCAATCAAACAATCTTGGTATATATAATGTTGACATATCAGCATATAGCTGGAGAAAATCCAGTTTAGAGTTGGATAAAATCTGTTACAGATGCTAAGAGTTGAACAATGTAGTAGGACCTTTTTAAATCTAATTTTTAATTGTGTTCGGGGGAATTTTTTTTACAAGTGGGGCCGTTATCCTAGTAAATTTCCATGGACATATGAAGCCAAAGAGACATGTTATCTTTTGGAGGGTAAAGTTAAGGTATATCCTAATGGAAGCATGGAATTTGTGGAGATTGGTGCTGGTGACTTGGTTGAGTTTCCTAAAGGAATGAGTTGCACTTGGGAAGTTTTTGTAGCTGTTGACAAGCACTATAAGTTTGATTGAGTGTTTTAATCCTTAAGGTCTTATTACCCTTTTTTCTTCATTGTTATTATTCAATAAAAACCATGCTTGGATTCAATTAAAAGTTTGATTATGATCAAGTTGTTCGGTCGATAAGCACTATAACTTTATTTTGGTATTTTAACCTAAGGTTTTTTACCTTCTTTACTCCATTTTAATTATCTATCTTATCCAAATCTAAAGGTAGATGTCAGATACAGGTATGTGTCCAAGATAAGTATGCTTAAATTTTTTCTCATTTTTTCATATACTTTAAGAATCATAACCTCATACCCATGTCCGAATATATGTCTTGCACAAATTCTTTAAGAAAAATCAAGAGTCCATGTAACATAGGTTATTATTCAATAAAAATCATGCCTGAACTATGGTTAAGGACTATTTCTTCTGTTAAAGTTTGATTATGATCAGTAGTTTAGTTGACAAGTACTAGAAGTTTGATTTAGCGTTTTAATCTAAGGTCTTTTACCCACTTTTCTCCATCCTTTTTATCTAATAAAAATCATGCTTGGCTTCAGTTAAAGTTTATGGTCAGCAGTTCAGTTGACAAGCATTATATTTTTGATTTAGTGTTTTAATATAAGGTTTTTTATCCTATGTTACTCAAATTCAGGAATGAGTGTTAAATAAAGGTATATGTATAACATAAGTATACGCAATTTTTTCATATATTTGGAGGATCGTATCTATATATACATGTTTGAATATGTGCCGGATATATACATTGAAAACAAATATTTCAAAAAAAATGATAAGTCAGAGTAACACGGCTTCTATCCTCTTTTCTTTATTGTTATTATTCACTAAAATCATGCTTGGACTTTACTGTGTAGTACCTATCTTGTTCTCTGTGATCAGTAGTTTGCTAGTTCTGTATGTTTTGGATGCATAATCACAATAATGGTAGTATAATGGAATGTGAATAAGATGAAAATAGAAGGTTTTATCATTTTCTCAATTGCTTAGATTTGAAAGTGAATGTTGAATATAGGTATATATAGATATGGGTATACTCATTTAAAAAAAAATCGTTTATTTAAAAAATTATACTCTATACTTATGTCTAAATGAACGTCAGACATAGATGTTAAATACTGATATTTTAGAGAAAAATATAAAGAGTCTATGTTGCAGGTTTATATTAATATGGGTATACTCATTTTTAAATAAAATTTTTCATATATTTAAAAAATTATACCATCATATCTATATTTAAATATGTATCAAATATAAATGTTTGACGCGAATTCTTTAGAGAATATAAAGAATCCAAATACCACATGATAGAAAATAGCATAGAAGATAGAAGGCAATTTGACTATATATTATTCTAGCTTTGAGCACATTGGGGTAGTTTTTTCATCCATTTTAACGGACAAACAAACAAAATAATATCCAATGACTTTAAAGCGAACAAAAGTCTATTATATGGTTCCACAGTTATATATTGAAAATGTTTGTGGTATTATTATGGGAGAATGATTGTAAATGCTGTAAAAATTAGACTAAATTTGAAGTTAAATCCCTCGTCTTTGATAAGGACTCCCTTAGTCAACTTGAGCATTTCATGTATTGAAGTTAAAGGAGTTTGTGGGTTTCATCCAACTGTAGTTTAAAATTTTTTTTAAAATTTTTTTAATTTGAATCATAATAATTTAATTTTATGTAAATTATTATTCAAAATATTAATAAAAGATTAAAAATTTATATTAATATTTTAATATTTTAAAATTAAATTTAAATAAAATATTTTTATGATTAAATAATTATTGATTCAAATCAGAGAAAATTACGTTAAAGATCCGGCTTGGGCAAGCGTTGCTCACTTTGGGGATTAGATTTCCTTTCCATATTAAGGATTTCATTCCACGTACTCGAGTATTTTAATTAAGGGACGGGTGATTTTTACTCAAAAAGTAAGGAATAAATCACTTTTCTTAACTCATGGATTTTAATTCTATGATTTGGTATATGATTTTTGAAGTTTAAATTAAATTAATTTAAATTATTATTTAAATAAAAAATTATTTTTATTTAAATTTAAAATTATTTTTAATTAAATTTAATTATAAATATTAATATAAAATAATTTTTAATATTATTTTATAATATTATCTTAAATAATAAAAAAATTTCAAATTAAAATAATTTAATTATAAATATTAATACAAAATAATTTTAATAGTCTGATTATGTCTAAGTTAGGAAGTAGTAAAATTTGGAGGTGACATGAACACTCGTACAAAGATGTTAAACAAGAGTTTGTGGTAGATCTGTCGTCGTTCGAATCAAGTTGTAATTTAAAAAAATTTATTTAAGTCAAATTGTGAGTTAAAAAATTAAAATTTAAAATCTATTCTAATGATCTAAATTTACTGTAAAAAATAATAAAATATAAAAAATTATTTTTAATTAATATTTATATTTTTTTAAAATAAACAATAATAGCTAAATAGATTACTCAATCTTTGTATAATCTGACGCAAGTTATGATAAGACTGGGAAATGCTAGAGAGAACCCTGGAAATATGCTGAGGAGACTTCTACGACATTCCATCTCTGTTCCAGAGTAAGAAAAGCCCAAGAAAGCCCTGGGAATGTTGCAAAATAAAGGGGAGTCTTCTACTACATTCCCTCACCGTTTCATTTAACTTTTATATAAAAGAACAAAACATCTTCTTCACTTGTTCATACAAGAGGTGCAGAAAAAGATCAAAAACCAGAAACAAAAATGGCAGACGAAATTATTTTGTTAGACTTTCGGCCGAGCCCATTTGCGATGAGGGTTCGGATCGCATTGGCCGAGAAAGGATTAGAGTATGAATCAAAGGAAGAAGATTTGAGCAACAAAAGCGACCTACTTTTGAGGATGAACCCTGTTCACAAGCAAATCCCAGTTTTGATTCACAATGGGAGACCTGTTTGTGAATCCCTAGTCATTGTTCAATACATTGATGAAGTATGGACTCACAAATCTCCCTTGCTTCCTTCTCTTCCTTATGATAGAGCTAATGCCAGGTTTTGGGCTGATTTTGTTGACAAAAAGGTTACATTCTTTTACTTTTGGATGCCATTATTACTCATTTATTATGTTCAAGCTTTGTTTTGGGTTACGGAATTTACATACATGCCAGGTGATTGGACTACAGTGTTTTAATTTTTATTTTTTAAAATATTTGTTTTTTATTCACATTTAGATATGGACAAATAAATATATTTTAATTTTTCAAATAAATTAAAATTTTAAAAAGATTAATTATATCTATATCTGATTTTTATATTTAAATTTAAGTAATTTAGATGTTCGATATGAAGTGTCCGATATAATATGCTTAATTTATTTTTTATTTTTATATATTTAAATAATTATATTATCATATTATATCAAAATATTTATCAAACGTGAATATTTAATCAAAAAAAAGTTTGAATTATGTAGCTATTATCAATGATTTCAAGCCAGAAGTTTATACATTTTCTTTTGAAGGATAGATCTTTCAAATTTAAGTTTTTTATCCAAATTATATCTAATCCTTTTATCTTATCATTAACAACTTCTTAGCAATCCTATTAGGCTAATTAATTACCTGACCAAATTTTTTATGTTATATTTCTTTTAACTATTTGAAAATTTTAACCCATGTTATTTGGATACATGTGTCAATATTAGATATGAATATGTTTAAGTTTCTATAAGTTTTTCATATATTTTGAAAGTCTTTTTTTATATTTATATTAATATTTATATCCGAATGTACGTTTAATATAAATATTAAATATAAATATTTTAAAAAAATAAAAAATTAGAGCAATATAAGTTTTAATGTGAAATATAAAATATGCAGATATACCCCATTGGGAAGTTAGTATGGGGGGCCACAGGTGAGGTCCAAGAAGCTGCAAAGAAAGAGCTAATTGAGTGCTTCAAGGGGCTTGAAGGAGAGCTTGGAGATAAGCCTTACTTTGGAGGTGAAAGCTTTGGGTTTATAGACGTGTCATTGATTCCCTTCTACAGTTGGTTCTATGCATTTGAAACTTGTGGGGATTTCTGCATTATTGCAAACTGCCCAAAGTTGGTTGCTTGGGCTAAAAGATGCATGGAAAGGGATAGTGTTTCCAAGTCCTTGCCTGACCAATATAAAGTTTATTGTCATCTTATGGAACTTAGGAAGAAGTTTGAAGCCAAATAAGCCCTTTTTAAAATTTTTTTTGTTCTTCAAGGGACTTTTAGGCCTTTAAATAACTTAGCTTGTTAAATAAGAATGCCATGTTTTTGTTGTAATTAGTGAAGTTTCTTGCAAGGAAGAGTTAGATTTCCTTTCTTTTCCCTTTTATTTAGTGGAGTTTTTAATTTTACAAAAAGAATTTATTATTGACTTATCTTAAGATCAAAATACTTGCTTAACATGATATGTTCAATTTATATGAAATTTATAAATTTTAATTAACGTGTAATAATGAAATAAATTTTTGAGTCAATTAAATTTGTCGAGATATGAGAAAAAAATTTAAAAACTTTTGATTACGGCTTAATCAATGAACATATTTAATTAAAAATTATTTTATATTTATATTTTAATAAATATGTATCATGTTATTGATTCAAATTGTAAAATTGTAAAAATTTCCTTTGACTATGAAAGAATTTCTCTTTTAATTACCAATGAAATCTTCTTATTCAACAACTATTCCTAAGAACATGTCAGTTACAATCTGTTATCAAGAAGTAATTTTTTTTGGTAAAACAGCCAATTTCTTTTTTTTCTGAACAACTTTAAATATACGCCTCTTTTCATAATCTGATGCATGTAATCATAATTATATATCCATTATGAAATTTTTTTTCTGTACTGAGATCTGATCAAGTAATTTAAAAATTAATTTTAATATTTAAAATAATACTAAAAATTATTTTTATAATTAATATTTATAATTAAATTTAAATAAATAATATTTTATTATTTAAATTAATTTAAATTAAACAAATATATATCTAAATTTAATTCAATATAAATTAAATTTATTAAATTAAGTAAATTGAATGAGATAAACAAATATAATAATACGAGAATGAGACATGATTTCGTAAAAAATATAACAAATGCTAAATCCCAAAGTACTCCGCGGCAATTTAAGATATGATTTCTATGTGAACTACGCGCGTAAATATAGATACATATTTATAATAAATTTTGAAGGCTTTCAAGTGTAGATAAAAACTGTCCACATCTTCTTCATACATGTGTATATATATATATATATATATATTATCATTATATTTAATAATATTATTTATATTTTTACTATATTATTATATTTAAATTATTTTATATAATAAAATTTTTATATATTATTAATTTATATTATATAAATTTTAAAATATATTATAATATACATCATAATATTTGATAATCTTATCTTATCATCGTCATTGTTTGCGGGGTGTGGGTTCCACACACCGCTTCATCAACTTTTTAACATTTTTTTTTTTTGGAAGTTTTTTACATTATCCCATGTTTCCTTCTCTCCGATGCAAAGCAGAAGGGAAGGATGAAAGGAGACGACTTTTTCTTATCAAAGCAAAATAGGGTATTAAGGATATGGTGGAAGGGAAAAAGTGATCAAAGAGAATGACAAAAAAAAAACCTTAATTTTAAACATAATTATATAAATATATATTATATATATAATAATTATAATATAATATAAATTTATATTTTAAAATTTATATAATATAAATAATTAATATATTAAAATTAATATAAATATAAAATATTTTTAATATAATTTTGATAAAATATAAATAAATGAATTATTAAATTTACTTTATAATGTTTGTTTAACCTTTTGCATGAATAAAAATTAAAAGTCCAATTTTTAAATACATCTGCTTTTGAATTTTTTATCTTTGTCTTCTTCAAATTATTTGGTCCCATTTCTTCGAGACCTGTGAAATTTATTATTGATATTTAATGAATTTAGAGTTATTTAAATTTAATATAGGCGTTGAAATGATTATGTATTTGAATTTAATATATTTAATTTTTTTTTTTGTAATTTCCTCTTATATTATATCATTATCCTCATATTCGATTATATATCGAATGCAATTATTGAACATAAATAGTTTTAAACTATAAAAAAAAATCTAAATATTTTTTTGTTCTTTATATCGCTATGTATGACTAATATTAAATATTCTTACTTTGAGATAAAATACCAAAATCTTAAGGTTATGCTTTGAACCGATATTAAATTTTAATAATTTTATTCAATAATACGTGATTGAAATCATAAAAAATATAAATATAATAAAATACATGTTGATTGAGTAAATTTAATTGATATAAACACTTACGTAGATAACATATAATTTTGACATGTAGGATAATATAAAATATGGTATATTTAAAGATTAAAATCAAATACCAGTTTGAAATTTAAAAAATTGCAATTTTGATCAATAAAAAAAATCTTTTTCTAAATTCAAATATCTTAAAAATAATTTTTATGTTTTCAAATTGATCTTTTTTAATAATCCTTTGATTTTCATATTGTTTTAATTTTAAAAACACACATAATCTACTATATCAGTGTCTTCAATATCTCAAAAATCATTCTAACATTTATTCAACTAATAAATAATTATTAATGCAACAATAAATACATTAAGAGGAAGCCTGCTAAATAGTGAAGATGAAAAGGCCCGGAGTTGGACTCCAAGATAATACTCCGATGCTTAAATCAATAAAAAGGGTTATAGGAGAAAAATAAAAGGATTCTAATAGCTCGTACTTCAGAAGCGTTAATGCTACTTTATTATATAGGCCTTGATAGAAGTTCCACTTGATCTGAAACTCTTAAGTGAGTATAGATTCCATAGCAATTAAACTTGTCTAACAGTGTAGAGATGGAAATTATCCTATTATCCCCTAATGCTTATCCTTTGAAGGGGATCATGCTTTCTAAGTAAGCGATGATGGGATATAACAATTGCTCCATTGGGATGTGGATAATTATAAAATGATCGTTCACAGACCAATATTTTTATATCCCCTCATCACCTACTCCATTAAAACATTGACATTTTTATATATTTTTTTATAAATTAAAATTGGAAAAGTTGAGCAATGCTTTTGAACATTGACATTGATGAATCAAATTATACACTTCTTAATATATTTTTCACTCTAACCATAATTTTAATTAGAATGCTATACCTTTTATACACTCTAATTTTGATTCTTTACTATTTTTTGTATATAATTATATTTTAATTTTATAAATTAACCAAAGTAATGAATAGATAAGAATTTAATTGACCTACTACATATATTATTTATCACTTTTATTTTCTTATTGACCTATTATATGTAAGAATACATAAGAATTTAATTATTTTAATTTTAGAGTAGGTCAATAAAAATATATAGTTTATAAAAAAATATTAAAATTAAAATTATATAATTTTAAATAAATTATAAAAGTATAATAAAAGGTTTATTGCACGAATTAGAAAAACTAATTAAAATATATATGTTGAAAAACTAAAAAAAATTAATTTTGATATAAATTACAAAATTAATAACTTATTTGATACTAATTTAAATATTAAATATTTATTTAAATATAAATGAAAGATTATATATTTATTTTGATACAATAAAATATAATAAATATAAAACTTAGAGATTTTTTAAAAAATTATTTCAACCTTCAAAATCATTTGACCCCTTTTTGAATTCGAAAGCCCAATTCAAAAGATATCCAAACAATCAATTCAAGTTAGGTTAAGATATTTGAATAATCAATTTAATTAGGTAAGATATTATTTGTTTTATGGTTCTAAATATAAGGTTTGCGTAAAGCCATAACATTAAATATGGCACGATTAAATCATAATACAATATAATATAAAAATATAATTAAAATTTGATTTAATATAAAAATTTAATATATAATACGAGTTAACAAATACTTTGAAATTTATGTAATAAAAATTATTACTATATTATAATTTATATAAATATAAAATATGTTAATTATAAAATAACAAATATACAAACACAATAAAGAGACACGAATTGTTATATTTATGGTTAAGTAGACTATATTGAATATACTAAAAATAGCTGCACGCCTTATTTCGGGTCAACTTTTTTTTATATTGATATAAATAAAATATTTTAAGTTTTTTGATAATTAATATATTTTTAAAATTTTATATGTATTTCAATATGTGTTAATATTAATACTAATTATAATATTTTTGAAAAATAAAATAATTTTATAAACAAAGCTTATAATATATATATATATATAAGAAAAAAGTGAGAACGATCTTCTTATAGGACTCAAATCATTATTATTCGTTATATTTAAAATTTTATCATTGTAAACTTTTTAGTAAGATTTGTATAATATATAAAATTTTTTATTCAATATATATATTTAATAATAAATAAAAAAGTTAAAATTTAACAAGATTATTTTATCTTCGAAGTTTTGTTCTTTCTGATTAACCTTAAAATTTAAATGAATTTATTTAATAAGATAATAGTTAAAATTTTCATGGATGAAATAAATGAAATTTTTAAAAAATTATATTAGGCTAATTTAAATTTTTTTTCATTAAATGATTTATTTATTATAATGATTTTAAATTGAAAATTTCTAATTTAGGCTGATTTCCATTTTTTTTATTTAAATGGCTTATTACTATTATTTTACTATGGTATTTTTGTTATTGTTGAATTGATTTTAAAAATTATTTAGCTAACACTTTTATTTATTTATTCTATTTAAGAAAAATAAATAAATAAATGAAAAGGTTATATTAAGCTAATTTACTTTTTTTTTCACTTAAATGATTTATTTGTTATCATTAGTTTTTAATGCTATTAGGTAATATAATCCTAATCTTATAATATGTAATACAATAATAAAATATTATTTTAATGGCTATTAGGTAATGTAATAAATAATACTAGGTAGTTTATTTTGTTTAAAAAATTCTTTAAATTCATGTTTTAGATATATTAGATTATGGTTTTAAATTGAGAAGGTTATATTAAGCTAATATACGTTTTTTTCATTTAAAGGATTTATTATTATGATTTTTTACTATTTTATTTTTTTATTATGATAAAATCTCTTAGATAATAAATTTATTATCCTCTATTTAAGAAAATTTTATTTAAATATAGATTTTTTTTGCAATTTCTATGAAAATATTTATCCATAAAAAAATAAATGAATTAACATCTTCATTAATTTAAATTTCTTCAATATCTTAGATAAATAAGACAACAAAAAGTGAATTGACAAGTCATATATCCGTGATATGTTTATATATTTTATTATTTTATAATTATATTTTAAATTTATATAAATTTTTAAATATTAATAATTTAAATTATATAAATTTTAAAATATTATTATATTTAGATCATATTTATTATATTTTTATCATAAAATATTTTTATTATTTTTATTACATTATTGCTATATAACCAAAAAGTTCCAATCAGGCTTTCTTTTGGTTATCTTTTATCTTTTATGAGAATTTTCCTGCCGCTCGGCGCCTTGTCCTTTTCTTCCGCCTACTCTGATATTTTCTTTATGTATTTTTATGGCTCCAAGTAAAGTATCAAATTTTTATTAAATATTATTTTTTTAATATTTCAAAATTATGTCATATTTTAATAAATAATATGTCATGTCCTTCTCTTCTCCCTTCTTCTTGATATTTTTCTTCATGTATTTTTATGGTTCCGAATAAAATACAATAAAACTTTATATGTATATAATGACAAAATTCGCCATTGAATTAATAAATAATGAAACATTAATGCCTATTTTTTAATATTTCAAAATTACATAATTTTAAATAAATAATACAACTAGAGGTGATTTTTTCTGAAATGATAGAAAAAAAGAAACCTAATGCCTACTAAATTTCTTAAAACCTGAAAGAGGTGACAGAGGCATGTTTTAAAACTCGAAAGATGTGATATATGTTTGGGTATCAAATTTTTTTTGACATGATAGAAAAAGGAAGACTAATGTCTAATAAATTTTTTAAAACCCAAAAGACGTAATAGATGCATATCTTAAAACTCGAAAGATGTGACATATGCATGTGATATCGGATTCCTTCTGATAGAATAGAAAAAAAAAGACTAGTACCTAATAAATTTTTTGAAACCCGAAAGACGTGACAGATGCATGTAATTTCACAGTTCCTAATAGAATAAAAAGTTTTGTAAATATTATTTAATTACTTAGAAATTTAAAATATCAATCATAAATTTTGTCTAAAATTAAAAATATAATAATAAATTACTTTAATATTTAAAATACAATAATAAAATTAAACCAATTTAAATCATTCACCAAAATAGAGTGCTAATTTATACTCGTTGAATCTAATCAACTAATATATATATTTCAAAGGAAAAAATAATTATTACATTGTTTTAAATTTTGTAAATATAATTAATTTAATATATATATATTTTAAAAAGTTTTTGGTATATAACCAACCATAAATATTAGTCTTCGTAATATTTGATATAATTATATAAATATGATATATATAATATTAAAAAATATAATATTACATAAATATATTTTTAAAATCTATCTATATAAATTATAAATATATTAAAATTAATATAAATATAAAAAATTTTAAATATAATTATAATATAATAAAATATATAAAAATAAAATAAATATATAAATTTACATATATATATATATATCTTGAAATAACAAATTTATTGAGGTCTAAAGAATGACAAATAAAAGAAAAAAAAGAAAAACGTAATAGATAAGCAAAAAGTATATTATCACGGTCTATAGTGGATGACGCATGCAATTACATAATCATTAGTTAGTCTTGATTTGTTGTAATTTTTTATATTATAATATATTTAAAATATTATATTTTTATTTAAATTTTAATTAATATTTTAAAAATAATCATATAACAAGCAAAAAAAATTATATAAATAAAATACGTGAGTGACAAATATTTCATAATATTTATTATTTTAAATATATTTTTTATATAAATATTATTTCAAAAATCTTATTTATAAAATTTTTTTGATAAAATATAATTATTTATAAATTTAAATTTATTTATATATTTATATGACAACAATATTTTATTATATATTATATATTATATATTTTATAATAATATAATATATTTATATGCAGTACAAAATTGCCAGGTGGCAACCTTGTATTTTGCCTTAAAAAGAATCGGTGTCGCCAAATGCGAAAAAAAAAACGAAAAGGAATATTTATACCAGTGACGTAATCAATGAAGCAATACTAATCCTTTGGAAGAATTGGTGGTCTTGGAATAATTATTGAGAGAACAAAAACAATAAAAAAAATCAATTGACAAATAAAGTCAAAATCATCCAATATTAAAATAAGAAATTAATATAATAAATGTAAAATAATATTAATATCATATGTTTAATATATATGTATTAAATTTAAAATTTTGATATATTAAAAATTTTATTATATTTATTTTTATAATATTAACATGGACAAAATAAAAATTATAAAATATGATACATATTTTAATTATTAAATTTGTTTATATGTCAAGCTGATAGGTTAAAATTGTATAAATTTTAGTAAAACTTTTTTATTTGTAATCTATTTAATTTAATTTAAATTATTATTTATATGATAAAATTTTTTTAAATTAATAATAAAAATAATTTTTAATTTTTATTATTATATTTAAATAATAATATTAATTTTAAAATTGATCCAAATTCTGACTAGTCAACGGCCGAGTATAACAAACCAAACCAAACTTATAGATAAGCCTAGAAAAAGGGAAATAATTTGGAATTTTCGAGATATTTCCCCTTTTGTTGATGTTTAGAATAATTTATTTGTGTCGGGAAAGTAATAGAATACCCGAGAGCCCTAAATATTTTGTTTATAAATACCCACTCAGATTGATGATTTTTTTATACGAAGATAAATATATATTTTTTATATTTTAATATATATTATTTTTAATTTAATTTTTAAAATATGTTTTTTTATTTTTTATTGAAAACTCATAGATTGAGGTGATAAGAAAGCAAATACTTTTCGAGGTAGGAACTCCCGTCTCTTACATGAGGAAAAATTATAAAAAAATAAATTAACAAATAGTTATTAAATAAAAATGAAAGTAAAAAAAATAATTTCAAAAGAAAGAAATGATATTTATTAATATTATTAATAAAGAGATTAAAATTACCTATCTACTCCTCTTTGGTCTACTAATTGACTATTCCTTATATATATTTTTACATAAGTTATGTATAAATATATAAATTATCTATCGTATCAGAAGAAATCTAATTCTTCATGCATCTGTCATATCTCTTGGGTTTCAAGAAATCTATTAGTTATTAGTTTAATATGATATAAACTACTAACTTTAAATGATATAAAAACATGTTATATAAATAATAAGAATACAGATAAAAATAGAAATATACAAGAATTGAACATACATATTGGATAAATGATAAAAATACATATTATGCAAATAATTGAACGCAAAAGATGTGAAATTGCATGGGGTATCAGATTTCTTCTGACATGATAGAAAAAAGAAGACTAATGCCTACTAAATTTCTTAAAACCCGAAAGATATGACAAATGGATGTCTTAGAACCCGAAAGATGTGACATATGCATGGGATATCGGATTTCTTTTGACATGATAGAGAAAAGAAGACTAATGCCTAATAAATTTTTTGGAACTCGAAAAAATGACAGATGCATGTCTTAGAACCTGAAAGATGTGACATATGCATAGGATATTGGATTCTTTCTAACATGATAGAAAAAAGAATATTAACGCATAATATATTTTTTAAAACTCGAAAGACGTGACAGATGGATGTCTTAAAACATGAAAGATGTGACATATACATGGGGTATCAGATTCCTTCTGATATGATAAAAAAAAAGAAGACTAATGCCTAATTAATTTCTTGAAACCCGAAAGACGTGACAGATGCATGTCTCAAAACCCGAAATATGTGACATATGCATGGGGTATCGAATTCCTTTTGACATGATAGAAAAAAGAAGACTAATGCCTAATAAATTTCTTGAAACCCGAAAGACATGACAAATGTATATCTTAGAACCCAAAAGATGTGACATATGCATGAGGTATCGAATTCCTTCTGATATGATAGAAGAAAAAAGACTAATGTCTAATAAATTTCTTGGAACCCAAAAGACGTGACAGATGCATGTCTTAGAACCTGAAAAATGTGACATATGCATGGGGTATCGGATTCCTTTTGACATGATAGAAAAAAAGGAAGACTAATGCCTAATAAATCTCTTAGAACCCGAAAGACGTGACAGATGCATGTCTTAAAACCCAAAAGATGTGACATATGCATAGGGTATCGAATTCCTTCTAACATAATAAAAGAAGACTAATGCCTAATAAATTTATTGAAACCCAAAAGACATGATAGATGCATGCCTTAGAACCCGAAAGATGTGACATTGCATGGGTTATCAGATTCTTTCTGACACGACAGAAAAAAGATGACTAATGCATCAATTTTTGTTTTCACTCCATTATAAATACCTCAGTTCATTACTCTCATTTTCATTCACTTTCATTGTCATATTCTTTCAAATTTGTGCAAGATTTGTTTGTAGAGTTTGTTGATAGTGCTTCTTTATTCTAGCCTTTGTTGTTTCTTATTAAAAGCGAATTTGAAAAGATGAGTAATAGATTTGTCGCACTTGTCTACTTTGATGGACAAATTTTCAACAGCGAAGAAGGTGTTACATTCCAAAGTGATCGTCCAAAAAG
The DNA here is from genome assembly GCA_038382025.1 of Adansonia gregorii. Classification (NCBI taxonomy): domain Eukaryota; kingdom Viridiplantae; phylum Streptophyta; class Magnoliopsida; order Malvales; family Malvaceae; genus Adansonia; species Adansonia gregorii. The sequence goes on along the minus strand of JBBYHO010347554.1, from coordinate 5,033 downwards.
TATTAGTGTTGAGGAAGACATCACAATAGAGGAATTGAAAGCCAAAATTTATAAAAAAATCAAAGTTGGGAACAGAAGGAAAGTATCAGAGATTAAGTATAGACTTTTTATTTTTATGGGGGAAGGATGTGTCCGATATAGGAGTTTCCCAGTTGAAAATGACAACTATGTGAGATGCATATTTGATGGCCATCAACAATTTCCTCATATCGGCATAATTGAGTTATATGCTAAGCTAGAGGATGTTAATGATGATGGTGGGCCATCAAATATCCATACTGTATGCAACGTACTGCCACAAATGTCATGGTCGGGATGTCAACCTCCTATTGATGCATAGGTTATGATGAATAATTTTGTTGAATCTTTCTATTATTCACTTGTGCCACCAACAATTCTTACCACCAAAGATGATGCACCACATACCTCCATGATGATAGAGTCTCCAATTAAAAGTGTTGAAATGGAAAATGCAGGAACAAGTTCATTTAATGTTGATCACGATCCAGATCAGTCATCTGAACCCCACTGTGAATATGTTGGAGACTTTAGTGAGCCAGAAGAGTATGCTGAATTCGATGACAGTGATGACAACAATGATTCTGACCTAGATGTCACAGCTAACATCAATGTTCATCATTTGTCATCTACTATTGGTGGTAATGGTCCTCTTCGTCAGTTTAAGCCTACGTCCCATATGCGCACCCTCGATTTGGATGCAATACATATGACAAAATTTTCAGAATATGCTCATACCTTAGGTTTGCAATCAACTTGGAATCCATCTACTGGTGATCTTTGTGTTAGGATGCAGTTTACTACGAAAGAGGTGGCGCTTTTAGCTATCAAGCACTTCAACATCAAGCACTTCGTAGATTACAGAGTTATTGAATCTACGCCAACCAAGTATCATGGTAAGTGCAAAATGTATGGCATGGGGTGCAACTGGAGTATAAGGATAACATTGTTAAAAACGAAACAAGTTTGAGAGATTAGAAAATACAATAGCTTTCATACTTGCACATTTGGACGAATTTCATAAGATCATATGAAATTAGATTATAACATGATTTGCTCATACATTTTATCTTTGGTCCAAGTGAATCCAACCATTTCTGTTTCAGTTTTGGTCGCGGAGATACGAAATAGGTATGGATACATGACCTCCTATAAGAAAGCGTAGATAGCAAAGCAAAGGCAATTGTTTGACTATTTGGCAATTGAGATAAATCCTACAATTATCTACGAAAATGGTTAGGTGCAATGCAACAGTTTGTTCCTGGTACAATAATGGAATTACAGACTATACCTGAATACAACGGTCAATTATTGGGTGCCAAGTAAGCATATTTTCCATCGATTTTTTTGGGCTTTCAATTCTTGCATTGAAGGCTTTCCATTTTGTAAGCCTATTGTGCAAATAGATGGTACATTCTTATATGGAAAATACCAAGAAACATTATTGTTAGCTGTTGCACAATATGGCAATCGAAACATTGTACCAATTGCCTTTGCAATTGTGGAAGGTGAGACAAATGAGGCATGGTCATTTTTTTTCACAATTTACGTAGATATATTGTTACACAACCTGGAATTTGCTTGATTTCTGATCGACATGAATCCATTAAATCTGTCATCAAAGACTCTGGTAGTGCATGGAAACCTCCACATGCATATTCTGTATATTGTATTCGGCATATTGTAGTTAATTTCATGAGGAGGTTTAATAATAAAGGCTTGCGTCGACATGTTGTTAACATAGGTACGTATTCGCGATTATGATTTTTTAATCTCTTACACTTCTCTAAAATTTTATTTTTATTAATAAGCTGTTTACAAGTACATAAAATAACTTATGATTTTAACAGCATACAAGTTGAAGGGACCTCATTTTCAGTGGGACTATGAAAATCTTCGTGCGAAAAATGCAGAAATGGCTGATTAGATTGATAGAATCCCAAAAGAGAAATGGGCTCAATCATATGATGAAGGAAGACACTGTGGACATATGACAACGAACCTAGTTGAATGGATAAATTCAGTGTTGAAGGGAACTCATCATCTTCCTATAACTGCTTTAGTCCAAGCAACGTATTTTAGGTTAGCTGAACTATTTGTTAACATGAGGAACAAGCAGATAGCAATGATAGAGGCAAGCCACACATACTGCGAAATTGTCACTGATGCCATGCGAGAAAATCGAAGGAAAGCTAACTCTCACTTGTTCGTGGATTTACACGAGTAAAATAATCTTTCCTGGTTAAAGAGTTAAAAAACCCACAGGAAGGAGTTGTGGCTTCAAACTACAAAGTTAATCTTAATGAGAGATGGTGTGACTGTGGAAAGTTTCAAGCACAAAAGTACCCCTGTTCACATGTTATTGCTGCTTGTGATCATGTTCATATAGATTGCATGCTATATGTGGACAATGTTTATAGGCTTGAAACTATATATAATATCTATTGACATGAGTTTCAACCTATTGGCCATGAAGATTATTGGCCGGAATATAATAGTCCACAACTATATCCTAATCCAGAAATGCAGAGAGATTCAAAAAGTCTACCAAAATCAAGTCGTATTCATAATGAAATAGACCTTAGGGAGAGATGCCAACCCAAGCGTTACGGATTTTGCAGGAATGAAGGCCATAGCTATAACAAATGTTCTTACAAATCTAGTACCTTGGGAGAGAGTTCGCATCAACGATAATGTAGAAAATGATTTCTTATTGCAAAATTTTATACTTATATATAAATCGAAGTTATTTAAATTTTTATATCCAATTTTCAAATATTAGTATATTTATATATATACTAAATTTAATATAATCATACAACATACCCAAAACTTATTATAACTTTAAACAATCAGCATATATCATTACTATCACATTAAAAATTAAAAATCTATAATATTTATTTAAGTATAAATCTAAAATTATATTATTTATCTTATTATTATTAAAAAAAATGTGTTGGGAACTCAACTTCTGATATGGTAAATAATATTTGACTAATGATTACTAAATTTTTTAAATTTCGAGAGATGTGATACATGCATGAAAAATTAGATTTTTTTTGATACAATAAATAATTTATATATTTATTCATAATTTATGTAAATATATATGGGAAAGAGTTGATTAGCAGGTCAAAGAGGGGTAGATAGATAATTTCAATCTCTTATGAATAATTTTAATAAATATCATTTTTTTTAAATTATTTTTTTTTTACTTTTATGTAATAATTATTTATTAATTTTATTTTTTTAAAATTTTTTTAATTGCGAGCGGAGATGACGACTCGAAGATGACGAGTTCTTAATGATTTTTTTCTCTTCCGTTGAAAACTCGCCTCTCATTACAAGTTTTCAATATATGAAAAAAGTAAGTTTTAAAAATTAATTTAAGAATGATAGTATGAAAAATAAAAAAAATTATAATATTTCTATAAAAACCCCCCAAATCGACACTCCATTTCCCCAAATTGAAGAAAAAAAATCAAAACAGAAGGTGTTAGACTTTTAGCTCCAGTTTTGAGTTTAGTTTCTGAATCTTCGTTCAATTTTTGATTAATCAAAAATGGCAGATGAAGTAGTTTTGTTGGATTTCTGGCCAAGTCCATTCGGGATGAGAACGAGGATTGCTTTAGCCGAGAAAGGGATAAAATACGAGTACAGGGAAGAAGATTTGAGGAATAAAAGTGCTTTGCTTTTGCAGATGAACCCTGTTCATAAGAAAATCCCAGTTCTTATCCATAACGGTAAGCCTGTTTGCGAATCGCTCATTCAAGTTCAATACATCGATGAGGTTTGGACTCACAAATCCCCATTGCTTCCTTCTGATCCTTACCAAAGAGCTATTGCTAGATTCTGGGCTGATTTTGTTGACAAAAAGGTATTTTCTCTTCTTTCTTTTTATTAGTGTTTTCTTTGACTTGGTCAGCTGACTTTGAATTTTGGAGTTAATATTCTACTGGGAATTGTTTAACTAGTCACTATTAGAAACTAAATCTAATTTATAGTAGTGTATAATTGATATAAGACTTTTATGCTGCATGATTAATTTTCTCATATTTCAACTTGTTTGTTCCCATATTCAGACATGTTCATAGCTGGATCATGACTCAAAAAATTATAAAAAAAATTTATATATTTTTTAGTGTTTATATATTTTTAAAATATATAAATATTATTTTTATATTAATATTTATATATTTTTATAATTAAATTTAAATAAAAATATTTTTAAATAATAATTAACCGAATATGTTCGGGGCATGTCATTGGACAAGATTAACCATATTGTTGTCTCTTGACTTGATCTTGTAAATTCGAAGTTGGCATGATTCTCGTGCCATATTAATGTGTTCAAATGACAATGTTCACTCTTTTGTTCCCAAATTAGTTTGTTTTTGTTTTGTTTTGTTTGGATGGCTTACTTAGCACTATTGTAAAACTTTTTTTAAATATGCTTTAGGAATTTTTTTTTCAATTTATATTTGTTTAATTTAATAAAAGTATTTTTTATTTATATAAGTTGTGTTCCTCATACCTTAAGTGACTAAAAGAAAAGTAAATACTTTTCAACTCTTATTTTATATATATAAATTGGATTGATTTAAAGCCATATGCACACGACAAGTGAGCTTATTTTCCTAAATCTAATCCTAGTTTCATTAGTTTAAGTTGATCCTTGTATGAGGATTCGAACTTGACTCTTTACGTCAGGCGGGGGGTTGGGTGGGTGTGTGTGTATATGTTTCTATAGTTGAATAAAATGTTCAGATGCAAAAAAAAAAAAAAAAAATTAGAAATCACTATAAGTAAGTATTTTTCTTGATAATAAAGAACCTTTTTGTGCCTAAATGATTGTTTAATGAAAAGGCAGATATATGGGCAAGAGAGCAGCATATGGAATAAAAAGGGAGAAGAACAAGAAAATGCAAAGAAAGTATTCATTGAGAGCTTGAAACTATTGGAAGGAGAGCTTGGAGACAAGGCTTATTTTGGTGGAGAAAATCTGGGTTATG